>OY747722.1:18067500-18167500 GCA_963556495.2 Valencia hispanica | reverse complement strand
GTGAAGATGTTTAAACCAGGTTAAGGTTATAAAATAGCATCTATTGGTAATGCTTTGAACATGTCATGAAAGGACTTATTAGTCCATTATTTAAAAATGGTGAGAGTATGACACAACTCCAAGCCTACCAAAACATGGCTATTCATTTATACTGACAGGCAGGGCAAGGAGAGCCTCAGTCAGAAAAACCAAGAGATCCATCATTATTCTGGATGAGAATGTTTGATAAACAGATTCATTTTATGTGGAAAATATTTAATTCAGAAATGTTTATTCGTTAATTATGTGAAATATGTGAATCGTTTGGTTTTTTCCAATGAAACCCATTTATTATTTGTAGTTCTTTAGTCTTAAATATATCCAAGTATCTATTTTTTGGCGTTTTTTTTGTTTGTCTTTTTGAAATCACTATGGGATTCTAAATATAGTTTAATGTTTGTTTTATGCCCACTGCTATTTTATATTGATAATACCAACCAACCAGTCTTTGCAGGCTAACAGGGGGGCGTATGCCTATCTCCAGGGGTTAATGTTGTTACTCTTTTTCATTGGCTGTTGGCAACACACATTTGTAGTAGGGTCAGTTATTTTGTGGACTGACAGCAACTAGAGCAGACTCGTGCAGACTTTCCCTGACTGGGAATCAAGCAAAAAAAAAAAAATCAAAGTATCTCCTTCCCCCTTAAGCATTATCATTTCTAACAATGACCTAGGTAAAGTTCAGACTTCTATTCATTCCATCCATCTTCACTGAGCATTACCTGTCTTGCAAACATGAAAGCGAAAATTTCAGTTTTTAGAGGAAGACCCACTATACTATATCTTATTTATACAGTCTATGCTCACAACTCTAATTGTAATTATGCACTACTTTGTGTTAGTCTTTCACATAAAGTTTCCAAAAAAGATATTGAAGTTTGTGGTTGAAATGGGACAAAATGTGGAGAAGTTAAATGGTTATGTATACACATTATCATATTAACTAATCTGTTCCAAAGAACTGGAATACTTGTTTAAGATTTTATGATATTGTTGATATTGAAATATTTTGGTCACATTATTTTGTTGGACCTAAAGTTTTAATTGATGTCTGTCTTCTCGCAACAGCTGCTAGATACCCATTCTAAAAACATTAAGAAAATGGCCTGTGGCAAATCATATAGCATTTCCTCTAAAAGTAACTTTTTTATTTTGGTATCTTTCTTTGTACACTGGTAATCATTTACTTCCTGTTTTCCTTTTACGTGTAAGGATATTTTTGTTTCTTTCAGCATTGTTTCATAGATATGTTCTGCTTAGTGATTGTTTTATTTTACTTTAGTCAGATCAAACAGTTTTCCTTCAGTCGTCTTCACACAGCTTTACCTTAAACATTTTGAAAACTTTATTTTAATATATTCACTTGTTTTGTTTGAATTTTAGTTTTCTATGAGTGTTTAACTCCTCTGTACATTGTTTGTACATACATAGATGATGGTGTGACCCGGAGCTTACATGATATACTTTCTTCCTTTCTGCTGAAGTAAACTAAGGAGGAGCAAAACTATGTCCTTGAGGAACAATGAATTAGAAACAAACATACTGATTCGTCAAAATTTTAGTTTTAGATGGACCTGGCTTTGTCATGACTAAAAAGTTTACTGATTTTGTGGAGGGAATATATAAACACTCTAGAAGTATTTTAAGTGCATTTTTTAATGTTATGAGACTTTTTTTTTTATGAATATGGTTCATGTATAAGCTCTTATATACATGCAGATTTACAACTTTAGATTGCTGCTTAAATCTACCTGCTAGATTTTTCTGTAAAGTCAGCCAAAGTAAATTTGTTGTGATATCATATTTTATTTAATAATATAATCTAGTCTCCCCCCCCAAAAAAGCTTCTGCAATGGCGTGACTTTAAAGACATGAGTTTCCTGCGCTTTTTAGATGTGTTTCTATTCCAGCACAGATGATTCAAATGGTCCAACTACCTCCTCAGCATTTCAAAGTTCTGCAGAGGCCTGCTAATGAACCATCATTTGATTCAAGTGTGTTGAACCAGTAAAAGAACTACAACATACAGGATACCAGTCCTTGAAGACTGACTTTAGAAACCACTGACATAAGGAAACTGGTCAGTTGTTGTTTTTAGAACATCCATTTATATTTTTAAAATGTTGTTGTTAGAGCATACATGGACTATGAAAGTTCAGAAAATGTTGCATCTACATTCACAAACATGGAAGGCACAAGTTAGCCAAACTATCTTTTTGAACTTTAGATGAGAACAGAGAACATTAGGTAGACATATTTGTGATATACTGTGCTTGGAAAACATAAAAGATTTTCTTGTGTTTTCTGATTTTTGTCACATCTACACATTCCAGATCAAACCAATTTCAATACAGATTACGCGAGTAAACACCATCTAGATCCACGTGAAAAAGTAATGTCCCCCCCTAATGTAATACCTGTTCTTGCCACCATTGGGAGCAACAACTATCAATGAGCCTTTGACTTGCTGTGGAGGAATTTTGACCCACTTTTTTTTATCTGCTCAGTTTTTCTACCTTTTGTGATGTCATCAATCCAAAAACATAGAGAGCTATTTGAACCTGTTTTTTTTCTTCTTTGCTTTTCTTTTATAGAAACTTTGCAATTTCTTAGCCTACTTTATTATCTGCGCTTTGATTGCTGGCCTGTATTTATTTGGGGGGGGGGGGGGACCAAACACACCCCTGGGTAGCGTCTTTAAACGAAAACACGTGTAGGTTACTTGTTCGTCACATCTAAAACAGCTCGATTGTGCCTGTCTGCATAGGACTTGAGCGGATATGGGTGCTTGTGTTTACTACAAGATCGCTGAAGCTTTAAATGGCTCCATCATGCCTTGCGGTGCGGTGTCCCAGTTCTGCTCCGATCTAATCCACCCGTCAGGTCCCCGACACTGATGGGCAGAGCGGCGGATGCGTCCAGCCCTCTTGTCGGATGTCCGAAGACGGGACGGACGAACTGGTGTTTTACATCCACACGGCTTCAAAGAGGAAGAGGAGGTGGAGGAGCCTGCGCACCGTTAACTCCCGCAGGAGCGGAAACTATCAGCCTCCTTTAAACGCTACGGGAAGCGGTGGATTTCATTCACAAGAGACATACTGAGGCTTCAGAGCACCAGGGCGGTTTTAAAAGCCCCGAAAGACTGTGAGCTGCGGCTCATTGAGGTATGTGGTTGATATTCGCTCTGCGTTATAACATAACGGACACAATATTGGTTTTCAGGACCAATTAAGGTTTTATTATACAGTTTAACTGGTCAGTTGTTGCATAACTTTGATTGTTGTATTGTTTATTTTTCTCTTTTTGGACGACCACTCCAGAGAAATGTTAAAGTCATTGAAAGTACTTCACAGAGGAATTGGTGAAACCATGTGTTTGTGTCCTGGGCAGGACATGCCAGATAATTGAGCCAGCAGCAATTGTGACTGTACAGTGAGTGTATAAGTAATTGGTCAGAGTGTGGGTGAGAGCTTCTGCTGACGAATCCCCAAATAGAGCTCACTCAGCAGTGGATCTAAATCAAAACTTTTCCTTCTTGAGTCACTGATCAACATCAGAGCGTTCTAGGTCCTGGAAGCTCATGTGTGATGAAATTGAAGGCAACTCTTTCACAGCAGGTGTATGTTGGCAGTTGGAAGGAGCACTTTGTTATAAAGCCGGCCTAAAGCAGAAGCGAAATAATCGGCTACTTAGAGCAACTGAACCAGCAGGGGGGCCAGGAGTACTAGAATTGTTGCGTAAATCAAATTTACTATTGTACATATTTTGTAATATTAATACATCAGAAGGGATCATCTGAAAAAATAACTCTTTGAGATCCTTGGTTTGCAGGTAGGTTAACAAAGACATTTGGGTAAAAAAGCCTTCTGAGCAGAACTAACGTTGTTGACTTTTCTCAACTATTTTTATATCTCCTGCATGGGGAAATTAGCAATTTTGTATAATTTAAGATAAACTACCTAAACCTGTTTCAACAGGAGGAATATGGGTTGATTTTTCCTCAGACTGGCTGAATTAATTTTCTGAAGAACAGAAAAAGGATCCTTCTGCATGCAAATCTGCTTTTCAGCCAGAAGTGACTTCTAAACTCCAGAAGGCACAACATTTATCTATGAACTACAAAAAGACATAAAGAAATGTACCCCAAATGCTGTTATTAGATAAGTTAATAAGTAAGTGAATGTAAGTCTATCAGCACACAATTAAGATGCTTGCCACATTTGTCAATTTTAATAATGGTTACGTCAGCTGTATAATGTTCAAATTTGGATGATCAAGGCGGATCTTAAGAGAGTTGTGGTAATGGATTGCCACAAAATCCTTTCCTCATAGGGTCAGGGTTGTTTTGGCAGCAAAAGGGGTTACAACACTATTAGGCTTGTGGTTATAATGCTATGCCGGATTGGTGTATATGCATTATCTGGCTTGCCATCTTTAAAAGATTACATTTAGCTTTTTATGATTTTAAATAACACCCAGCCTAATGCCCAGTATCATATGATATGCTGATGATGTGGTGATCTACTTTAAAAAGCATACCCGGAAGTTGTGTTATATAAGGTTGGTAAAATAGTAGTTATTGTCAGTAATCCATCCATCCATTCATTATCTATACCGTCTATCCTATGCAGGGTTGTAGGAGTGGGGTGGCTGGTGACTATCTCCAGCAATCATCGGGCGAGAGAAGGGGTACACCCTGGACAGGTCGCCAGTCCATCGCACTGAAACACACAGACGCACAGGATGAACAACCATGCACGCACACACTCATACCCAAGGGCAATTTAGAAAGACCTGTCAATATTCAATAAAGTATTTAAGAATCATTTTATCAAAAAGCCAAAGATGTCAAGTTTACAGTCGTAATACAGATACAAATGTGATGTTGCTGTTTTTGAAACATTTTCTTTTATAGGTTTGGACTTTTAAGTGCTCAACCAATATTGGTTCTTAATTTAAACTTCCTTTACTTGAGTTATTCAGTTAACAGTGAATGTCCTGGAAGCTCATGCGTGATGAAAGTGAAGGCAGTTTTTCCCCAGCAGTTGTCCATTTCTTTGTATTATTTTGATGGGCAAAAACATGAGAGAAGAAAGATGAACTATCTTTACTTGGGTTGAATTGTTGCATGCATCAGTCATCAAAAAATGTAGATTCCAATCATGAGGTCAGGACCCACTGAGGGTTATGGCTAACCAAATAAAGGGCCTTAATAAAGATCAGCTCCAGAAATGAAATGTAATATTGATTTCTAAATGTGTAAATTTGCTGTAGTCATTTCAACAGATTAACAGCAATATGGAGAAGCAGTGGTTTGTCTTGCTGTCATTGTTTTCTTAGTTGCTTATTAGCAAAGTTTGTATACTCCAACCAGCAGCGATGGTCCTTGAATGAATGGTACAGTCCCTCTTTCTACAGACCGACACACAGCTAAATGCACACCCAGACAAAGCCCATTACGCAAAAAAAAAGAAAAACTTATATCAGAAACTTAAAGAACCAAAAAATGTTTATATGAAATATAAATAGTAGGGGAAACAAAGAAAATGCATTCTGTGTTGGATAACAGAATAGAATAAAGTTTTCATTAATCTCAAAAATTGTATAATCTTCTTGAGCTCAGTCTAAATAAGATTCAGAGATTCACTTGCAGTGTAGAGTCCTTGGAAAATACAAAAATAACTAAGTTAGCAGAGAGCCATGATTTACGAATTCGACAACAACTCTAGCATTATTAGCAACAGGAATTTTTATTTACACAATGCACACCACAGGTTGCACAATAGAAATATGTTCAATGAACAACTGGACAGGTTTTTTGTGTCATTGGATAGTTTTTACTTAAAGCTGAAAACTGTAGAATTTGCTGATTCAAGGTTTATATTTGGATTCGTATGCAACATTATATTTATTGTTTATAAAATACAACATTGAGCTTTTCTGGATATGAAATAAGATTGAGTCCCCGGGCATCATATGATATGCTGATGAAACGCTGCTGTGCCTTATTGTTCTGAGAAGTTGATCCACATGAGGTTGCTGACTTTCAAAGTGTTTTGAATAATCAATAAAATGTAGAGATATATTTCTAAAAGGTAAAGAAAATCTGTGTACAATCATAAAGGTAAATGTATTTTATGGCGAATTAGAACTGTTTGGACAAAATTATCGTGCTAAACTGGTCTATTTATTTGTCAAATTCAGCTGTGAGGTGCTGTAAGAGTAATTCAGTGCTTAACAAGATGCTACAAATCAAACACACAAAAAGGATTTCTAGCCAGAAATCATCTGTCCTGTCCTTGCCTCTAAGATTTGTGCTACTGCAGTGGAAAAGTCTTAACAGACTTACTGGAGTAAATCTTCGTCTTTCAGAAGACTCCCCCTCCTATCACATGCTCAGCTAAGCTGCCATACTTATAGGCTTATTGTCTCCATCAATGTGATTAGTTTTAACTTTTGAGGTTGCCAGGCGGTGGTTTCATTGCTTCAATATGGTGATCAGGAAATCTTTCCAGTAACTTTACATATAGTGCACACAAAATGCTGCAGGTGGGTTCTAGTTTGTCCACATTAAAATCATACACATTGTGTTTCACACAATAGCTGACTGACAGCGGCTGAATGCAGTACTTTCCAGGCTGATTACTTCCTGAAGCTCTTCATTCAACACATTTGAACCATTTTTGTCCAAACCTGCAGCTATGTTGTGGTCTTCAGCTGTTGACGATTTTCAACAAAGTCTGAACCAGAAGGAGGAAAAGCCTCACTGAGTGGGGGTAATTTAAAGTGTAACTGAACCCCTTGAAAAATCATAACCCCACCCCCAGACAACATTTGAAAAATTCTACAAAGTGGGCAGTGCCAGAAAGAACGGAGGGGTATGGCCATAGACTGTATATAACAGGCTGCTGTGACACACGTCGATGCCTGTGACGTAAAGATGTACCGCTCTCCACCAATCACAAAATTCAAATGCAGTATCCACTGTTCAACCCTAAGGGGGCAGCACTAAGACGTTTTTAGACCAAAAAGTGTAGAATTAAACAAGTTTACACCAAAATGTAAAAAAATTCCCAGAAACTGAAAGATTGCATTGGTAAATACCCATTTATACAGTTTATAGGCAAAAAAAAGTTGTTTTGGGGTTTAGTTACTCTTTAATGATAGCAGCACATATAACACTAAGGGGTAGGAGCAGGATACTACAGTACAAGAAGGCAGCTTGCCAACTCTAAAGTACAAAGTCATCAGTGTTGTACTGTATGAGAAAGGACCGCTGAGTCTACAGGACAGTCCATCAAGGAAAGTGACATCCTGTATCAGAACAAAGGTCCAAATCTAATTTAATTTCCTTGTATTGGAAACACCTGCTGACATTAGCATTTGTGGTTGCCATTTTTCCCGTCCAACACCAGCATGGCTCCAAACATGACAGTCTGTCACTTTATAGAACACAGCACCCTCAGGGTTAGGGACCCTCCGATGGATGGATGGATGGATGGAAGGAAGGAAGGAAGGAAGGAAGGAAGGAAGGAAGGAGCCTTTTTAACCCTTTACAAATAGAAAATATGTTATCGTCTTCTATTAACATGATACAGGACATTACAGTACAGTTGAATTACTCCATATTCAGCAATTAATATCTCCTTTAGCATTATTCTATAATTTCTCCATGAGTTGCAGCGGGAGACAAAATCCAACCACCCCACCTAATCCTAAAATTGGTAAACCTGCGCACACCTCTATACTTTCTTGTAGTCCCATTGAAGGGAGACAAAGAGGAGGCAACAGGAAAACACTGCTTGCTTCTTAATTGTTGCAGATTGTTTGGCCTCCTTTCCCAGACCATGCCCTCCAGTCAGTCCGGTCGTCTGTGTACAAAGCTTGGACAAAGCCAGAGCCGGGTTGCTATGGTGAGGGATTGTTTGCGTCCAGTCATGCCACTGGCCATGTGGGCTCACGCACACATTGCAGCACACTCTTTTGTTTGAGTGCCATTCGGTTCAGCAGACCCACTACCCCCAAAAACCCTCTGGGCTCCTGCAACCCTCTTAGAAACTGTTCTCTGATTGCATCAAAATCCTGAACTGCTCACTTCTCTTATGTTTGCTATATCATTTGTGATTTATTCTCTTTATTCTCTTAGTTGGCATGAAAAAATGAGGGGGTCAGGAGTTCAACCATAATCACTGAGTTTGTTAAACCTTAATTAAGTAAAAGACAAAGAGCTGTGAGTGCAGGATGTCAGGAAATGAAGTGTTAGGTTTGCATTTCAAGCCAGACGTCTTAGGAGGATTTACATTAATTGTCTTGTGTTTTGTTCACTGTGTTTGAGAAAAATCAAATAAGTAACCCAGCCTTAGTATGCTGCATCTCCTCCCTGGCTCTGCCTTCCTGTGGCATCCCGAGAATGAAACTTCAGGGGAGGCAGACTGAAGTCACAACTAAGATTAGCTCTGTGGTTTACAGCCCAGACAGCACGATATTCCTCATGTCGGAAACCGAATGGCTGCTGCAAAGGCTGCCTAACTGCGTGGGTTTGTATTGATAGCAGCGACCTTTCCCTTTCGCAGCAATTTTCCTGACATTATGACAATAATGAAAAGCCATTACTTACACCCAACACATCACATTGTTTTTCTGTCCTCTCTTGGTTCTGATGCCTGGCACCTTGTGCTTGTAATGGTACCTACACTCAGTGACCACTTCATTAGGTACACTCATTCAATTGATTGTTAGCTCATAAGGTGTTGTGCACCTTGTAAACAGTCCTCCTTACATATCACTCCATGAATAAATAGGCTTTTAATCATATTTTTCCTTTCTGTTTTTTTGTTGGTTTCGCGGGCTAAATAAGGTTGTACTTCTTTAAAAAATCTTGCACAATTGCTATCCTAGCAATGCTGAAAGACATTACTTCTGGATGGGCGTAGTGAAAACAACACTCACATACAAAATTATAAAGTACGATTCTTTGTTCTAAAAGATTACAGGTAACCGTATTTATGGGTGCTGCTTGTGAATACTTGTCTATTTAAGGGCAACTTATTGGATAGCATTAGAGCAGGCACCCCATGTGCAGTTTGGACACAGCAGTCCAAGGTGGGACTGCTGACCTCAAGATCTTTGCTCCATGTCTCCATTCTTATCGCTTCTCTTTTCCAGCCTGAATGCTAACAATATATTTAATTAGGGTCAAAAATAATAATTTTTTTTAAACTGAAAACTAGAGCTTTGACACCCTGGATCTGTGTTTGAGGGTCTTATTTTGGTCTTGTAAATTGAGTGTATACTTACACTGTTACTTTAGAGTGTTTTCAAGTAGATCCTAGAGAGTTTTCTTTCTTTGTCAATGTTATCATACTGTGGGAATCTCAAACCACAAAGTGAATCTTTGTGTGTTTTTTCTTATTTGTTGTTGAATTACACATCTAATTACACGCATGAATTGTACGGCGGAGGTGAAATATGCAGAGCTTAGTCTGACACTTTATGAAATGGTCACAGCACTTCTCCCACATGTTCTGACAAAACTGTCTGGACACAGCTCACTGAGCGGATCTAAATATGAGAGTGTGCATTTGCAATGAAGCAGTCCAAAAATAGAAACCCTGTCGCAGCACGCTAATTTATGTACACTTGCCTGGTATGATTTATTTATTTACATGCTGGCAGAGGGAGCATCAAAGTAAGTGATGGTGAGGCCATAAACAGAGAAAATGCAAATGGTATCACGGAAATTCAGAGCTGCATTGCCAGCGGCTGCAGGGAGCAAGTGGTGGAGGTGGCTGAGGCGTAGCAATAGTCTCCATAGTGACTGGAGAACTGCAAGTTTCCGGTAGGGGAAAGAAAATCGAAGCTCATTTCTACAAGGAAACCGACTTCATCGGTGATGAAGTTGGAGCAGTTTAGGACAGAATTCAGCTTAACAGTGTGACCTTTAGGGTTTCCAGGTCAAAGCCTCATTAGCCTGTGGTCATAGACTAGTTTCTTTTGGCATCGCCCATTGTAAGTCTCTGAGTTGTTCAGACAACTCAGTCACACAGACATCTGGTAACAAAGCTTATAGAGCTTGTAGTTCTGCCTTTTTGGATAATTTAACATTCGAACATCTGCTGCTGCACAGTCATGCTTACAAAAAGGCAAGTCTTTCATAGGAGGGGGACTGTAGGCACATTTAGAGGTACAATGCATTTTACAATATTCTACTTTGTATTTTAACTCTAGCTTGTACCTAAAAGAAGAGGTGATTCTGGTTCAGCTGTGTTATTTTTTGTTTTTCTCTCACTCTGTAGTGGTGGTGGTGTGTTGTAATGAAACGTCTCTTTGCATACATTAGCCTGTGACTCATACGCAACTCTGGAAGCAATATTCAGGTAAAGTAAAAAGTAAACGTGTCAGTCAAATGTGTTTGCATTTGTAAGGGAAGAGTGTAATTTTTTTTTTTAGCAGACTACTGGCAGAGTACTGCAACAGGTGGGGATGGGACAGTATTTCTTTACTGTGAGCTAAGAAAAACATGGGTCCATCCACCACTTTCTCCAACATCCATTGGAAGAGAATGAGAGTAAATTTTTGCAGTTTTGAAATCAAAAGGTTTTAAAACTTTGGTAGCTGTTAATACTGGGAACCGGCCCATGTTTACTTTGCATGTACTGTATTTGTCTTTACCTCATCACAGCATTGCCTCCTACAAACACTGGAAGCACATGACTGGCTGAGGAAATGTAATCATTGGAGCTAGTCACCTATAAATATCAGTATAATATCCTCTGAAACACCAATATTACAAATAAACTGAACACACACTAATACCAAAATAAATAAAAAATAGCTGTGCAATATCAAAGGTCAAATAAATCCCATAAATATTAAATCAGTTTTTTGAAGGAATTTCAACCACTTTAATTTCCTGCTACAGTTTTCTGTGCTTCACGGCTGAAGCTAACTCATATATAATCAAGTGGAAATTCAGTTTCGGAGGTTTTGAGTTATTTTTTTTACCTTTCTGTTCACCTCTGTAACATTACTCTTGATGAAGGTAAACAAATCTTATTTGGAGAAATATTCAAAGCTTCACCAGTTAAACTACTAATACAGAAATGAAAAAAATAGCACTTTTGCCAGCAAATGTCATGCATGCTATTATTTCTTTACAGTTAAAACCAGACATTTACATACACCAAATAAAAAGACATAAATCTTGTTTTTCTTACTAAATGAATGGAAATCAAACCAAACGTCTCTTGTTTTAGGTCAGTTAGAGTTATGGCAACAATTTGTAGTTGCTGAATTTCACAATGATGAAAGAAAGAATATGTCAGAGATTGATTTATTAATGTCTTTAAAACATTTACATACATTTCCTCAGTATGCATCATTCAACTAGTGATACAATAATATTTCTTGTTTTGTAAATTATTTCTAAAGCTTTGCTCCTACCAGTCCTTATTTACAAAAGAAATTGACAAACCAACATTCATTCTTTACTCAGTCAATTAAATCTATAAGAACTGACCTAATAAAGTCTCCTATAGAAACCAATTAGTTTACAGTTTGTGTTGATTAGGAATTCCGTTTTCTACATTGTTTGGCTCTTTTTTTGTTGCAGATTGTATCACAGAGCAGAGAATGCAGTTTGAATTCTCACCCCGTTGCTCTTGTAAAAACAACGGGTGCATCCAAATATAGTTTCTGATTACTTTCACATGTTTGTGGCAGATGCCATTTGCTGAGTGGGATTTAGAGATCTCCTATCAGAATGATCGTATTGGTACAGCATGTGAGCAGGAACTGTGAATGCTAGACAGTATGAACGCACAATTGACAGGACACCATTAAACAGACCTTTGTAAACCACTTGACATGGTTAACTACTGATGTTTAATGCCTTAAACTGAAGCAATCACAACTTGTTTCCTGGCCTAATTTTTCAAACAACCACCATCTGCTTCGTTTTGTTTATCCGGCTGCTGGTCTAAGCTTTCACCTTGGACAGATGCGGCTCAGATGGTTGAGCAGGTTGCGCTCTAATTGAAGAGTGGGCAGCTCGATCTCTCAGCTACTCCACATGCCAAAGTGTCCTTGGAAAAGCCACACAATTTAAAGTTGTTTCAGAGAGTTGATCACTAAATTAGTAAAGTTGAACAGTCTCATCTGCAGTCTCTCGCAAAAGTATTCATAAAAGCGGAACTTTTTCTTGTCTGATTTTGTCTTGTTCAAATCAAAAGCTGCATTGTATTTTCTCTGATCATCTAACTGACCAACAAAAAGTAATGCATGATTGTGAAATGGAAGGAGCAAAATAGTATGGCACAACTGCACACCTAACAAGATGTGGCCGTTTACAAGTCACACGTCGCCCTGAACACACTATCCCCATGGTGATTAATGGTTGTGAACATATCCTGCTGCACTGATCCTTTTCTGCAGGAATTGGTCAATTAGTCAGATTAGACCAAAATGTAGTTTTTTGGCCTATATAGAAAAGGCCAAGTGTAAAGGAAAACTAACAATTAACCATTAACCTTTTGTCCAAGTAATACTCCATAAGTATTAGTACTGGACACTCCATCCTCACTGTAAAACATGATGGTGGCATCATGCTGTGGGAATAATATTTTATAATCTTTTGGCCTACATGTATAAAGCTTTGTATAAGGCCTCCTAGTTTGCTCTACTAAAGTTCATCCTCTGTACTGGTCCACTAGCGATCTCTGCAGACACATGCAGCTCAGATTTGTTTTGACCAAGTTGGCCTTTGCACCTGTGGGAACATTAATGTTCCTGCAAGCCAGAGGGTGGTGCCAAACACAGCTGAAGACTGCATCTATATTTAGATGAGAAATCACTATCCTTTTCAGTTTTTTGTTGTTCACCTGCTCTGAGTATTCTGCATACAAATGAGCACATTATCGCCCCCTAGAGCCTCTAGTGAAAACTGTGTAGAGCTAGTGGTTCTTTGCAAGGCCCAAGCGCCTCTCGTACACTGACAGATATGTCAAGTCTACAAAGGAAAACTAGTATTGCACAACACCCTGAAACTGATTTTGCAAAGAGGAATGATCCAAAATCTCTCTCTTGATAGTGGTTCTATAAGGTATTGACAAATTCCACCTAGAATTTTAAGAATTTATTCTGGAGAAATTTTGGAAATCATGTAAACCATTTATCCATCACATAAAATCCCAATAAAATGCATGGAATTTTAAGATTGTAATGAAAATGATTGCAATGAAAATGTAAAACAGGGCCATGAAAACTTTAGAATTTGACCACAGCAGGCATCTGAGATCACATAGTCTGTTTTTTGTCTCCTAGACAAATCTTCCATGCGGATGGCTGTGCAGCATAATGCAACCTTTCTGGGAGTACATCTAGTAGTTAAATTACCGGAGGGATAGTTGTCCCATTCCAGCTGTGATGAAGATGGAAGCTGCCATTAATTCCTTGTCAAACGCTATGAGCGTTGAACAATCAGAGCCGAACTGATGAGTCGTTGCCGCAGCTCAGTAAGGTTGCAGAACTAAGCATTAGGCTCCTACACTTTAACTGCTCTGCTGCTCTGGCAGCTGTTGAGGCGTTGCCAGCTTCATAATGACTGCCCTGCTGCTGATGCTTGTGTCAGCACTTTGAAAATGGCTCTCATTTTGTGTCCGCGTGCTCTTACTCCAGCACCGAGCACCGGCAAATGAAAAATATATTGGAACAGTTCTATTACACTGCTACAATTGTTGAACCACAGGGGTGCTTTTGCGGCTTTTCATCAGCAGCATTAAAGGAAACCACTTTCAAAGAACAAGTGTCGACATCGAGTTTTTTTTAGCTGCTTTCATCCTCGCTTAGCTGGGCTCACTAGTTGGGAAGTCGTTTAGCAAATGACCAAAAGGAAATGAAACAAGATGGAAAAGCTTGTTTATTTTGTTTTACAATACACTGGTGGCCAAAATTGAGCTTTGACCCTGAAACTTAAGCTTAGCAAAAACATCAAAGGAGCAATATCGGAATTGAAATGGAACAGAACTGTTGGTTGATTACTTTTTTAAAGTTTTCTTGCTGACCTACAGTATGTGAGTTATTTGCTTTTTTATAGACCAAAGAGATATAGAGACATAAACTTATGAGCCACATTTGTCTCCACAAACTGAGATCTACGTGTTTCTTCAGCTGCTAAATTGTCGTGAGTTCGGCTGATGGTGTACATTTGCCATGTTAAAGCCATTTCATGGGAAACTGATCTCATCTTGCGTTCTGAGTGTTGGATTGATGTAGCAGACAGAATGGAGAGGGCAAAAGAAAATGCAGAAAATTTGTAAATAAAAAATTACATTATCTTGAGACACATTACATACTGGCAGTTTATTATCCTAAACATATCTGCTTTTTTCCATACATTTCTTGAGTAATCAGATTTTTTAATCTCCCCTGCTATTCAACTCAATATGTGGTGGCAAGTTAAAGTCAAGTCTTCATCCCGCCTTGTTTGTCTCACTTCCATCTATCTATCTATCTATCTATCTATCTATCTATCTATCTATCTATCTATCTATCTATCTATCTATCTATCTATCTATCTATCTATCTATCTATCTATCTATCTATCTATCTATCTATCTATCTATCTATCTATCTATCTATCTATCTATCTATCTATCTATCTATCTATCTATCTATCTATCTATCTATCTATCTATCTATCTATCTATCCTTTGCTCTCTACTCTCTACTTTCTATCTATCTATCCTTTGCTCTCTACTCTCTACTTTCTATCTATCTATCCTTTGCTCTCTACTCTCTACTTTCTATCTATCTATCCTTTGCTCTCTACTCTCTACTTTCTATCTATCTATCCTTTGCTCTCTACTCTCTACTTTCTATCTATCTATCCTTTGCTCTCTACTCTCTACTTTCTATCTATCTATCCTTTGCTCTCTACTCTCTACTTTCTATCTATGCTTTTCTACAGGAAAATAAACATGCTAAAATTAGTGATTACATGTTTCTCTATTTTCTTTAAGTGCGATTAAGCTCGTAAAATTAAAGGTGATCTTAATATCTTGATTTAAGGTTATTTTTATTCTTCTTTTCCACTGGGGGTGGGGGGCAATGAAAAATTTGGAAGGTTTATACCGAGGCACAGCATGGAAGGTCACAGGTTTGATTTGAATTAAATGTAAAAATGTCAGTGCACATTACTGGAGCAAAAGCTGAAAGACTCAGTTGTGCAGTTGTGCATTATTACATTCCTAAGATTAAAATTTCATAACTCGCAGGAAATGTCTCCAGCTCACATGCAGACTTGTGCATTATACAAGCAGGGATTAATTATTATTAAGAACCCTTTGCAAACAGATTTTGGTATCTTAACTCCATCCATTGTTATTTCAGCTTTAGCTTGTCTGGACTTACATTTTTTTGATGGCAGTTAATATTTTACCGTAGTGCCAATGGTACAGGACTACAGCTTGTTGTTGTAGCAATTATTAATGATAATCTAAATGTTAAACATTTAGCTAGGTAACAGAATTGTTGTTTTGTTAGCCTCCATCACAAACTATCAATAGGTGATTCAGATTTATGAATATGTGGAACATTTAGTTTATCATTTACTAACAGCCATGGGGCAGTACTACATTATCATAGTATCGTGTTAACCTAAGTAAAGATTTGCCCTCTCGCCATATTTACACAAAAGATAAAAACTAAAATGTATACATTTTTTGTTAAAACAGAAATGTAACAATTATTTATTCCGCTGCTAAAATACTCTGACATTGATTAATAGTAACTAACATTTCTGTATTTTGGTTAGGAAACAGACAGGAAAAAGTTTGGTAGCTTTCTTTCAGCCAGCTGACTGGCAGTGTGCAGCAACAGTGAAACAGTGAAAACTTCAGTGTCTTTGTGCCTATTTAGACACACTTAATATTTGCTATAATTCTGAGTATTAAATAATTTTTGACTGATTGTTGTTCTCTTTTGCTGGCTTAAAGGGTGGAAGGATAAAACACTAACAGCTCCCCTTGGTGGTGTGGAGGAATGAGGGCCTCTGGATGAGGGCCATGGAGCTGAAAGTCTGGGTGGACGGAGTACAGCGCATCGTGTGCGGCGTCACAGAATTCACCACCTGCCAGGAAGTGGTCATCGCTTTGGCACAAGCGATTGGTAAGCTCAATGCTTCGGACGAAATTAGTTAGAGGTGTATTGTTACATACTCCTAATTTGACAGGCAATCATACCTAAAGGGAAGTAAGAGTAGTCAGCATGATTTAGATTATATTTCGTGTAAGATAAATTTGCATTTGGGGTGGGCAAGTTGTCAGACTGACTGGGTGATAAATTGCATAAAGATGAAAAGTGACTGGAGGGCATGAAGATTTTCCCTATAAATAAGCCCTTACAAAATGAGATGACTCATACTGCAGTCTTTTGGTTTATTGACAAGTGCTGTGGAGCTGCAGTCAAATAAGTTAGCATGCTGCCTTTAACAGACAATTTGTGAACAGATTTCAGCAGATGCCTTTTTTGAGATTGATTTTCACCAACCCTTCAGATACATTTAGATCTCAAACATGCCTGTCAAAGTGGCAGGATAGCCAGATGTGTGGCATTCGCTGTTCTTTGTGTCCTCTTTGCCTTTTGTTTAGGTCAGGGCACTTTGATGTAAATGGCTGCAGTGATGAAGGCGCCTCTTTTTTTTTTTTTTTACAAGGATCTTTACTGTGCAGGATGGGGGTGAGGATGAAACAGGCAGTGTTGTGCTCTTATCTATATGTGTACAGACTAGAATGCAGAGTACACAGTCACACACACACACACACACATCTACACACAGAATGAAAACTCTGAAAAACCATTGAGCCTCCAGCCCCTCACAATCGCTGCTTGTTGAGTTGAATTTTCCCACCATAAAACTCTTTCAGTCAACACGCTGGTGGAGTTCTTTGAATGCGCTGGTGGTTTGCGAGCATGGGAGAGCTGTGAAAGAATTAAATGAAAAAGTTTTGTTCTTTTCATGGTGGGAATGTAACTTTCACGCCTGGCCTTCCAAGTTTATCTGGATTTTGTTGACAGCATAGCTGCTGTTATTATCAAAATTCTGGTCTGGCCTCGTATATATTCACTGCCTTACAAAACTATTCATCTACCTTAAACCTTTTTCATGTTACAGTCACAAGCTTCAGTGAACAGAACTATATTGCCGTTTTATGGAAAAGTGTGGTATTTATTTATATTCAACCTCCCTGAGTCACTTCTATGTATCTTTTGCTGGAATTTCAGCCAATGGACACTGAATTTCTTGCACTTTCTTCTTTGCAGAATAGCTCAAGATCAGTCAAAAATTGAATAGAGAACACGAGGGAGCATAAATCTTCATGTTTTGTAACAGGCTCCCCATTGGACTAGTATATGTTTTGGTCTAAACCATTCAACTGAAGCTCTGGTTGTATGTTGAGGGTTGTGAACCTCTGCTCTAGTCTCAAGTCTTCTGCGGCCTCTAACAGGTTTTATTCCAGGATTGTCCTGTATTTAGCTCCATCCATGTTACCATCAACTCTGAAAAACGTCCTTGTCGCTGCTTAAAAAAACAACACCACAGCATCATACTGCCACCACCATGTTTCACTGTGGGAATTATGTATTTAGGTTCCTGTGCAGTAGTAACTAATAGTTGTCCTGTCACCTGAGCTGTGTATCTCTGCAAAACTTTCTGATGATGGATTTAACATTAATCTGTGGGATGTTCAATATTTTTGGGATATTGTTCCTGCTTTAAACTTTTCCACATTTCATTCCCCGTCCTGTCTGCTGTGTTATTTATGATGTCTGTTCACTAATGTATCTATAATGAGATTAAATTACATCCAGGTCAACTCTATCAACTAATTAGGGGACTTCTGAAGGCAATCGATTGCTCCGGGTTTTATGTAGGAATATCTGAGTAAAAGAGGGTGGTAAATACAAGCTATAATGTTTGTATTTTAATTTGTTTAATAAATCTGAATGATCTTTGTTGATTGTTTTTGTCATCTTTGCTGGTATAAATATGATCATAAAATAATAAAAACACTAATTAGCCTTCCCTCCTTCCAGGACGCACTGGCAGGTACACTTTGATCGAGAAATGGCGAGACACAGAGCGCCACCTGGCTCCGCATGAAAACCCTGTGGTGTCCCTCAACAAGTGGGGTCAGTATGCCAGCGACGTGCAGCTCATCCTGCAGCGGACCGGCCCCTCCATCAGCGAGCGGCCAACCTCTGACGGGCTGGCTCGACTCCCAGAACGAGGGCTCTATCGGCAGAGCCTTCCGCCTTTGGCCAAGCTCCGGCCCACAGGGACGGACAACTCTCTCAAACGTAGGGAACCCAAACGCAAGTCTCTGACCTTTACCGGGGGAGCCAGGACCCTGCGAGAAATATTTGGAAAAAGTAAAGATACTGAAGGTATTATTACAGCTAAAATGAACTTTGTGATTTTTTATCTATAACTTCTGTAACAAAATGTCAGTTTTTTATTTATTTTTACTTTTAGCCAAACAGCCTCAGCAGCGCGGTGTCAGTTTGAACCTGAGCAGAGTTGGAGGCAGTGGAACAGCATCTGTACCTGGGAGTCCAGCCAGGGAGCTCAGCCGGCTGGTCCAGCTGCAGAGAGACAAACTGCAGGCCCTGGAGAGCCGTCTGCTGGGCTGTGAGGCTGAGCTACGAGACTGGGAGGAGGCCAGTGATGTGAGTCAAACCACAGCCAACTGAGTATTTCTTTAAAGAAAAAAAACAAAAAACAAATCATGCAACAATTCTGATTATTTTCCACTTAGCAGGAAGGAAACTTGGAGGATGACCTGCTGGTTCTGGAGCAGCAGGTGAGGAGGAACAATGCTGAGATGGATGAGGGGGAGTTCTGGCAGAACGAGCTACACATCGAGCAGGAGAGCGAGCGGCTGCTGCGGCAACAGCTCTTTGAGCTGCAGGGCCGCGTGCGTGACTGCGAGAGCAAGCTTTCAGAGTACTTAGCACGCATTCAGGTGAGCTCTTCACCACAGAGAAGCTGCATGATTCCAGTGTTTTACTGGAACTGTAAACAACAGGAATCCTTTACTGTGGTTCCACATCTTTAACTGGTAGTAAAGTACCTTGAACTTTGGGATGGTATGTTTCAGACCCAAACAAAGTATATAGCATATTAGGCAAGTAGAGGAAAAATTAATGGTTTTTGAAAAATAAATAAAAATCATAAAAGTGTGGCATGCATTGTATTCATCTCTTTTCCTCTGGGGAAAGTGGCGAAAAAAGAGCCCTTTTGGAAAGAAACCCATTAGAAGTCCTATTTGCAGATTGCCATAAACCATGCGGGGGACAAAACAAACACGGAAAAGAAAGGGCCCTGGTAAAATGAGATTAAAATTGAATGTAAAATGCTTAATTTTCTAAAGAAACGTTGAACCATGGTAATGGCAGAATCATGCTGGGGAAGGCTTGCCTTTAGGAGGAAGAAAGAAGTTGATAGAGAGTTAATGGGAGGATGGAAGAAGGTCGATACAAGACAATCTTAGAAGAAAACTTGTTAGAAGCTGCAAAAAACTAGACTGGGCAAAGGTTCACCTTTCTAAAGGCCCTATGCACTTCGTATAGATCAAAGCATATATGTGTCAGAATGACCCGGTCAAAGTCCAGACCTAAATCTAATTTGGGAATTGTGAAAAAAAGTGACATTTAAAATTTGCTGATGGTCTCTATCCAATCTGATCGAGATTATTTTGCGATACCTGTCCAGAAGACCTGCAGCTGTAATCGCTGTAAGAGGTGGTTCCACTAACTACCGACTCAGCAGTTTTGATTACAATAGCACCCCATTCTTTTCAGAGGTTTATAAAAAAAATTTGTATAAAAATGTTAAACTATTTATAACTTTTCTTTTACGCGATTATGGGTCAGTGCTGTGGGCAGGCTTAACACATAAAATCCCAATAAAATATATTCAATATTGAGGGTTGTAATATGGAAAGAAAATGGCAAATTTTAAGGGGTACATATCCTGTTGCATGAAAGACAGTGTGAAATAGGTGATGTGATGTTTGCTGCTTTATTTAGAGTATGGAGACAGGCTTGGAGAAGGAGCGACTGCAGCAGGAGGCTGAGCTCAATCTGAAGGTCAAAGAGGAGGAGGTACAAATCAGTTTATCTTGCTTTTCCAAACACACACCAGGCTGGAAAGAGAAAGGAATTTCCTGTGTTTAAACAACTGACAAATGAAAGGTTTATCTCAAGCAGAGGTTGTTGCTATCGTAAGAAATTATTAATCTCAACTGCCCTTTTTTTCTTCTTTTTTTTAGAGTAAAAGTTTATAAGCTACCAGTCTTTCAAGTCCCTTTCCTTTGCTCCCCCTTTAAACTTTTGATGAGTGTTTTTTCTTCAACTCCTGTTTCCAGGTGCATGCCCAGCTGGAGAAAGTGAGGGCAGAGCTGGAAGTGCAGAGCCAACAAACAGCACGACTGGAAAGCAGCTGCAAGGCGTTGGAACGCTCGCTTTGCCAGTCGGGCAAAAGCCTCCAGGTCAGCTCACATTTTACTTCTTTTAATCAGTCTTTTCTGGCACTGCAGCTTTAGTGCTGTCAGCCATTTAAAGCAGCTTTTTTTTTGGTATTTTGCCTCCATAAAATGGTGTTCCAAATGGGCTTCAAAGTTGTGGAGGAAGTTTCTGAAAAGGTTGTGAAAGTTGTTATTAAAAAACTGGACGACTTGGTGCTGCAGAGAAACTCCAGTGATCTGTGCACATGTGGAACCGTAGAAGTCTGAACTCCTTAAATTGCAGGCAGCGATGCTTGCTGGGACGTCGATTTTTTGCTTCTGTACTTCCTCTCATGAAACGAAATTCCCTCTACAGACGGTGTCTGCTATGATGTGTGAAGTATGAGGTAATAAGAAGAGGAAGGGAGGGTATTACCAGCATTATTTGCCTAATTAGAGTAGGGGCGTAATAAATATGCAATCCCTTCCCTGAGGTTGCTTAACTGTTGCAACTGGGTTATGGCTTGAGGGATCTTGAGCAGATTACATTGCCTTGCGAAGGTATGTATACATCTCACATCTTGTCACATTAGAACCACAGTTTTTAAAATAACTTGTTATGATTTTATGTAATAGACCAACACAAAGTAATGAGATGTAAATTGGTAGGACAATGATTCAATATAGCTCCTTTAGCCTGTTTTCCTGTAAAACAGCTCAAGCTTTGTAAGATTTGGTAGTGTGTCTTTAAATATTGATTTGAGGCCTTGCTGAAGATTAGATTTAGGTCTGGACTTGTCAAGAGTGTGGTGTAAATGCATGGACCCAAACGCAGACGCCGGTGGAAGTGCAAGGATGTTTATTGGGTGCTGGTTGATGGTGAAGGAGGTGATGAGGTTGATCACGGCAGAAACGGATAGACAGGTCATCGGACGAGCAGGACAACACAGCATGGAGGCATACACACGTGCTCAAATTTGTTGGTACCCTTACAGCTCATTGAAATAATGCTGCATTACTCCTGAAAGTGATGAAATTGAAAGCTATTTTATCATGTATACTTGCATGCCTTTGGTATGTCATAGAATAAAGCAAAGAAGCTGTGAAAAGAGTTGAATTATTGCTTATTCTACAAAGATATTCTAAAATGGCCTGGACACATTTGTTGGTACCCCTTAGAAAAGATAATAAATAACTGGATCATAGTGATATTTCAAACTAAATAGTTACTTTAATTAGTATCACACATGTTTCCAATCTTGTAATCAGTCATTCAGCCTATTTAAATGGAGAAAAGTAGTCACTATGCTGTTTGGTATCACTGTGTGCACCACACTGAACATGGACCAGAGAAAGCAAAGGAGAGAGTTGTCTGAGGAGATCAGAAAGAAAGTAATTGACAAGCATGGTAAAGGTAAAGGCTACAAGACCATCTCCAAGCAGCTTGATGTTCCTGTGACAACAGTTGCAAATATTATTAAGAAGTTTAAGGTCCATGGAACTGTAGCCAACCTCCCTGGGCGCGGCCGCAAGAGGAAAATCGACCCCAGAATGAACAGAAGGATGGTGCGAATGGTAGAAAAAGAACCAACGATAACTGCCAAAGAGATGCAAGCTGAACTCCAAGGTGAAGGTACGTCTGTTTCTGTTCGCACAATCCGTCGCTGTTTAAGCGAAAGTGGGCTCCATGGAACAAGACCCAGGAGGACTCCACTTTTGAAAGAAAAACATAAAAAAGCCAGACTGGAATTTGCTAAAATGCATATTGACAAGCCACAATCCTTCTGGGAGAATGTCCTTTGGACAGATGAGTCAAAACTGGAGCTTTTTGGCAAGTCACATCAGCTCTATGTTCACAGACGAAAAAATGAAGCTTTCAAAGAAAAGAACACCATACCGACAGTGAAACATGGAGGAGGCTCGGTTATGATTTGGGGCTGCTTTGCTGCGCCTGGCACAGGGTGCCTTGAATCTGTGCAGGGCACAATGAAATCTCAAGACTATCAAGGCATTCTGGAGGGAAACGTACTGCCCAGTGTCAGAAAGCTCGGTCTCAGTCGCGGGTCATGGGTCCTCCAACAGGATAATGACCCAAAACACACAGCTAAAAGCACCCAAGACTGGATACGAACAAAACATTGGACTATTCTGAAGTGGCCTTCTATGAGTCCTGATCTGAATCCTATCGAACATCTATGGAAAGAGCTGAAACTTGCAGTCTGGAGAAGGCACCCATCAAACCTGAGACAGATGGAGCAGTTTGCTCAGGAAGAGTGGGCCAAACTACCTGTTAACAAGTGCAGAAGTCTCATTGAGAGCTACAGAAAACGTTTGATTGCAGTGATTGCCTCTAAAGGTTGTGCAACAAAATATTAGGTTAGGGGTCCCATCATTTTTGTCCATGCCATTTTCATTTGTTTTCTTATTTACAATATTATGTTGAATGAAACATCAAAAGCAAAGTCTGATTTCTATTAAATATGTAATAAACAATGGTGGACGCCAATTACTTTTGTCAGTTTCAAATTATTTCAGAGAAAATTGTGCATTCTTCATTTTTTGTGGAGGGGTACCAACAAATTTGAGCACGTGTGTAGTAGACAATACAATGATCCGGCCCTGAGTGAGGGGAAGTGACGGGTTATAAGGGCAGAAGGTAAGGAGGATCAGGTGTGGTTGTCCTGTATTTAGCTTCATCCCTCTTCTAATCAACTCTGACCTTCTCCCTTGTCCCTGACAATAAAAAGCAGGCCTACATCATGTACTCATGGTGACTGTATGCAGTTCTGATTTTTTCTCATAGCATTCAATTTTGGCATCATCAGCTATACAGTGCTTTCTTTTGGAATTTCTCACATAATTACAATAAAATACACAGAGGGTTGTAGTTGTAATATCACAAAATGTGAAAAAGTTCAAGGGGTCCGAAAACTGCACATGTAAGTTAGCCTTACTATGAGATAAATGATGGAGGGGGATATTTATTTATTTACCATGGTGTTTTGTTTTCTATCTCAGGAGAAAGAGCAGGAGCTTGAGCAGCTAACAAAAGAGCTGCGACAGGTCAACCTGCAGCAGTTCATCCAGCAGACTGGCACCAAGGTCACTGTGCTTCCTGCTCAACCTACAGGAGAGAACAATGGTGAGCATAAGTCCAAGAACTGAAAGCAGACACACACACATACATATCTAAGAGGAGAGTCAGTCTTATAAGAAGTTCAATTTCATAGCTCATTGCCTTTTTGGCTCATGTGTTGTTTACACACTATTGATGTTTTATCTGTAGGAACTCAGTGCCACCTTGTGGTCATACCCAGAATATAATACATGAGATAGTGACTTGATGAAGCAAAACTGTTAAAAGACGTAGACAGTTATAGTTTAGGTTTTAATTGTGTCTACAAAGAGATTAGTCAATTCTTGTATCTGCAGATTTGGAGTGTGGCTCTCTGAAACGATTGGGCTCCTCGCGACTATTACCCAGTGATCTTCGTGCTCTACAGAGCAGGGTCTCCTCCAGCCTAAACCCAGAAGGCATCTACGTTTGACTCCTTACAGCCGATGCAGACAGCTGGGTGGCCTGATGGTTCTGCAGCTAGGTATACACACAGGATGTCTGAGAGTCCTCTTCAGAAACTGCTTTTACACCTCCATCTTTACCTGGACTGGGACATAAACTGAGGTCAATATCTGTTTGTATACTACTGTACAACATGCTGTTTGAACTCTGAGACGTGGGTGACTTTTCCTCCTGTGCCATAGGATAATGTGGTGAAGAAAACAAACAGCTATTAACCAGCAGATCTTTACTTTTTGCATATGGACTCTTGAAGCGACTGCTTCAGACTGACTGTAAATGACAAGAGAATATCAGGATTTAGACTTAGGTAAGAATAAATGCATGAGCATGCACAAACACATCTGTGCTATAACCCTAGCCATATCTGATTGCCTTATTCTGGTAAATAAATTAAAATAAATTCAACACAGCCATGAAGAAATATAATGTAAAAGAATAACTCAAGGAGACTTCTGAATGCCATTTTAAAAAAAATCAAAAATATTTAGTGGCAATTCAGGAGTATGCTTGTCATATCTGATGTCAGTGTACTTTAAAATTGGATCTGATATTTTTTTTTATACATGAGTTTAGACTTTTATATTGATTCACTTGATTTAGAGTAGCCTTATACTTTGTTTTTAAACTATGAAGTAAAACATCCAACCTATAATGAACATTATATCGGATGTGAAAACCAGAATAAGTGGGGCCGACGGAAGCATGTAAAATCAAGCAACGACAGCGGAGTGGCCACCAGGTGGCGACAAACACATACTATTCAGGCGAGTAAAAATCAACTCGATTGATTCCATCTCTAGGGTTTATGTTGCTTTATAAGTTTGTGTTTTGTACACGTACAATGGTTGTGTTATGAATGTGCATATATATATATATATATATATATATATATATATATATATATATATATATATATATATATATATATATATATATATATATATATATATATATATATATATATATATATATATAAGCCTCAGCACTTTAGATCTGAATGTGTAAAGGTGCCACTATGTATTTTTGTTTCATTTTGTTTTTGGCAATTTGATGAAATAAAGATGTCTCATTTGAACCAAAGCTAGAGTGAGAAAAGAAATAGTTAGATGAATGCCATTTTTATATAAAGATATATAGATGCATACATTTATATGTAGGTTAGGTGAAACACTAATAACATACTTTTTTACGTTGTCACACCAAAAAAAATGGGATTTGTTGGGAAGTAAAGGAAAAACAACTTGACAAAGAACTGTGTAAAACTTGCAACTTTTCCATAGAAAAATGTTTTATATGTCAGCTTTGAAACAAAATAAATAAAATGAAGTGTAATTTCCTGAAACTGGATTGAAATGCAAATAATGCATTCACTTCTGTGCATGGATTTTGCATCCAGTGAAACATTGTGTTGGGATTCTGATTTAACCACAAGTAAGCAGGGATCTGATGAAATATGGCATGAGATCTGAGAATGTTGAAACAGTCTTGATGTTTGTTTGTGGTAACAGAGACGACTGTTAAAAACTTATCTTCAGGATGGCTGACAACACTCATTTACAGAAGCATTTTAACAAGCCCCCACCACTTTTGAATAGCTTTTATTAGCAACAATATGGGCACTCAGTAGAAAAAAAGAGAGCTTCACAGAGTGATAGACAACGTACTAACGCTTTGTTTTCATGCTTACAGTATTATGGGCTGTTTAGCTGCGAATGACACAAAGTTTGGTATTTACCAAACAGAATTGGGAAAAAGTTTTTAAAAAAACGTTCAAATAAAAGTCTTTTTCACATCATATTAATGACCACTGTTAAGTCATGAAGCTAAATACCACTAACCATTAGCCACTAACGATTCTAAAAATGGCATTTGCTTTATGGTTTTCAATTAGTGCTAAATTAAAGGGCTGTTTCAAAATGTCTATATTGTCTCTGGGCTTTATTTTGATAATCTCAAGTAAAAAAAAAAACGTACACTAATCAGATCTTAACTGAATAATTCTGCATTTAATAGACATTCCTAATAGCATAAAAAGAGCTACACTGAAAATTAACACTGAATAGAGAATGTTTGAAACACAGTGTGTGAAATATGAAACTTGTAGATGTGGCAAAAAATGTTTTAATAAAAGTAATGAAACAATAACTGATAACTAATTACCAGCCAATAGCGTAAAATGTTTTGCCATTTTTAAAGCAATTATACGGTAACAACTTGCCAATGATATAATAAGTTATTACGTTATTGCATATTTAATAATTAGCCAGTAACAGCTTATTAACCAAGATGTATGTGTGTTACTTTCTGTGTACAAAATAATACAAACATATAGTCATGTGCATTAAATTAGAATATTATTAAAACGTTTAAAAAAAATCAGCAATAAAAAAAAAATTTCTACCTTCTATTCATGCAGGTAAATCTCACTGAAACCATGGACTATGCAGAATAATTATACACAACCGGTATTTTCAAGCCTTAATTTTTGTTAGTTATGATGATTTCCACTGGCAGCCAATGAAAACCTGACATTTAAGATTAAAATGCTACATCAGATCATTAAAAATAATAAAAATAATTTATTCACAAATATGGAATTTATGAAAAGTATGTTTACTACCTGCTTAGAGGTTGTTGTTTTCAAAAGGTACCTTTAATTTTTATTTAATAAATATGACTGGGTATATCAGCCACCAAGTGATCAAACTACCAATTGTACCTCGCCCTAATGATTTAAATTTTTTTTTCATGCATTAAAATAATAATTTGCATATTGTAAATTAAATAAATTATTTGGACAACAATATTTTTTTAATGAGCTCTTACAATCAAAGCCCTGCATAATGCATAAATAAGACAACTAATGAATTCACGAATGCGCAACAACCACAAAATATCTTTTATTTCCCAACGTTCAGTTGTATGTCTGTATTTTACATTAATGGCGGTAGTTGTTGGACTTTCAAAGGAATTTTCTTAATGCAAAACCAGTAAAGTAACAGCTGGCCAATAATATTATATCATGTTACTTTATCAGTAAGTTATTAATGTATTGGCCACTGTTACGTTATTGGTTTCAACAGTTTGTATAAATATGGAAATATTTTACCCCGCTTGCTGTTTTATTTGAGTTTTAAACTGGTAGGTTTATAAACATCAGTGCCCAAAACACTTTTCAGCTCTGAATCAGTATTCGTACGAGCCGGATCTCCTGTTTCAGAGCACTTTTAATTTGTGTGGCTCTAAATCTTTTCTACTCATCCACGAGATTGAAATTTCTTTGCAGTTTCTTTCAGAGTAATAAACAACCGCCGCTTTTTTCTCCAATTACCCCGTTTGGCAAGCCGGAAATCCAACTTGAGCCTTTTGTAAAGACCCTTGAGATTGTGCTGTGAATACGTAACAACAAAGTGGGGTCCACCTTGTGCTTGTTTAGTTGCTGAAGACATTCACATCCCCACTTTAGTTGGACCTTTCTGTAAATGTTCAGCGACTGAAAATTATTGTTCTTGTCACGGTGAAAGTCTCAGCTGGAGACTGCAACAAAAGGAAAGTTTTCAATAATGGCATGCTTAACTGAGAAGAAAAAAATGTCTACGTACCAAGTGAGGCTATTTTTAGAGTGGACTGAAGTCTTATATATTCAGAGTGCTAGGCTATAGACTGTGTGGATGCTAATGTGTGCTTTTTGTTTTTGGACCCAATTAATCGCTACCAAGGATAGGTTTTTGTCCTGTTTTCTTACAAAGGATGGGCTCAGCAGAAAAAGGCAAAACCTCCTCATTTTGTTCATGCTTTTTTTTTTTTTTTTTTTTCATTTGACAAGAATAACACTTCTGAATGGAAAATAAATTTGTGTTGCATTGAAACATAACAAAGTAGACCATCATTGCATGGATGTATATATTTTTTTTGCCCCCTTCCTATTCAAGCTTAAAGACGTCGCAAATAATTGGCTTCTGTTGTGCCATCCGAGGTGCTTCGCAGTAAGAGTGCACACACAAATGAGATGATGGAGCCATTATGGAAACAGCCATCACAAGGTTTTAAAAGCTATTTGAGAAACACTGTGGCCCAGGGATATTTCAAGGCACAGATTTACCCAGACGAGAATGGACGGAAAGTAATTACGGATAAATGCTTTTCACAACGTCTCGGTTCATTTGACAAGTTAAATCGAATATTTGCTCTCATGGGGACTTCAAGAGTTTGACAAGTTGTTGTATTGCCTCACAGACATGATACAACAAGTGATTATTGTGCACCGGAGGAGATTTAGATGAAGAGTGTTTTGGGTTCTGAAAGTTTGCTCATGTTGTGCCCAATGTATAATGACAGATGAACCAGCGTTTACACGAACAGCACAATCAGAGCTTATAGTTTAAATTTGGGGTCTGTGGTATACTCCTGTTCTTAAAACATCCCTCAGATTGTTCATAATGTTAAATAGATCTGCTATTTAATACCAATAATTCAAGATATTATAATTTTGTATTCTCTACCTAATATATTTTTGTATCTACCAGAATTTATCCAGTTTTCCTCTTATGGTTCAGGCATATCATAACAAAGCATCAGATCAAAATAATTATGTAAATGTGTGAAAAAAAATATTTACATATGTCAGAAATCAATAAACTGCTACTTAGTTCTGAACTCCTTGCTTCTTCTCTGGTTGTTTGATGTGTGATTTATGTAAAATCTGTTAAAAACAAAAGCTTCAATTTTTATTTGTGGCTTTACCACAGCTTAGTGTCCTCTTTCTGGTTTAACTTGTTGCTACAGAAGTTGTAGTCATATTACCAAAATATAAAACAATTCAAATAATTTTTACTGTATTAACCCTTGTTATTTACTTAAAAATACACTGCCTGGCCTAAACCAAAAGTCCCCACCTGGATTTTGGCTAAGCAAATGTCAAAAGTCTCCTATCATCTTTCAGCTGGCAACAAGTTATTTAACCACAAATGATCTAACAAGTAGCTTCTCATTTCTTAAACAATTACGTCGAAAGAAACCTTCAGAAATGTTGGGACCCCTGCTGTCGATACACTGTCCAACTCCTGTAACATTTCACCCTTTCTAAATCATCCAAAGTTTTTGTTCTTCTCTCATGCTTTCTTCACTCCAGCTCACCCAACAGGCTTGCCATAGAACCAGGCCTGGGGACTGAGATGGCCACAAAAGCAGCTTGATTCTGTATCTGGTGGACCATTTCTGTGCTGATTTGGCCATGAAGTCGTTATCATCCATAAAAACAGACAGCAAAAAGTTTCACTCTTCCAGCAGTAAAAAAAAAATCTAAGATCTCCTGGACTTTATGATGATGTCATGCACTGACACAAGGTTTTCTGGGTCTTTGGAAGAGAAGCAACCCCACATTAGGTGTCACCCCCCCCCCCCCCTCACATATTAATTCTGAGCTTTATAAACCCACCCAAAGTGTTTGTTAGTCTCACCGGACCAGAGAATATCGTTTCATTTAAACCCCTTGCCAACTACTCATATGCGTGATGGCATACATGGCAGGTACATAGGTTCTAATTGATGGTATGGGGACATAGTGACTCCAAGATACCGCTATGTGCTCTTCCAATACCATCTTACTCCATAGTGTCTTTCTGACTGTGTGTGTTTTAAACGTTTTAATATTTGCTTTGACTGTAGATGTGCAAGTTTTGATGAGTAGCTATTTTCTTGTAGCTATTTCCTGACTTATGACAATGAACATGAATTTGCTTTAAACTGCTTTACATGACTTGTTCTCTTGTCTTACCCATTTTGAAGAGTGCCCAAGAGACACTCTAACCAACTTAAAAAGGTAAAGTGTTAATGAACAATGTTCCAGTTAACCATGATTTTGCCCCACCTAATAACTGCACTCAATGCTGGATTTACCAGACATTATCCATGTCCTTTATATATATATATATATATATATATATATATATATATATATATATATATATATATATATATATATATATATATATATATATATATACACACACAACATTCTTTCATGGTCATCCATTCTTGTAGCTGTAACCTAATATTTTAAGACCAGATGAACAGTTGTTTTGGTACCTTTCAGTAACTGATAATAATAAAATACTCTAAGCATATTTTTGTTTTATTTGTCTTTGTTTCAGTGAATGAGTGAATTAAAAACAGAACAAAGACTCACTGGAGAGATTTGATTGTAATAAATACATGAAACCTAAAATAATTTCAAGCCAGCTAGTTCATTTGAGACCAAACAGCAGTGGCGACTGATTCAAACTTAAAACATGATCTTAAACCGAACCATTTCTGTCACAATTAAACAGAATAGCTTAATTTAAAAAAAAATGTCACAATAAAATGTTTAAACATTTTACTTTACTCACCAAGTTATTTTCAAGTGTGAGATTGAACTAAAACCAACAAGAATAAACAGCTTAAATTCTACACATTTTCAGTCATCAATAACACATGTGCCTCATTATTTTCCATTTGCATTTTTTTGTTTTTTTGGGTGTTCTTTGCATGTTATGATCCATACAATGAGCAAGTAAATGAACAAATTAGGTCCTGTAAGTAAACATGATTTCTAATCTACATTTCTACCCTCCTAAGATGTGCTCTGAGGTTCATAGAAACAATTTCTAAATGTCCTTTCCCCTCATGTCAATACACAGAAAGGTGGAAAAAGGCAGCTATACTCAATATTACAAAATAAATTATATGTTGGTACTTTTGCATGTGTTTCTGTGACATTTAAGGTTTTTTAATGTATTTATCCACTCCGCAGGTTTTTTTTTCCTCCTATCTCATCACATATCAGGTTTTCTACTAAAATTACAACTATTGCCAGCAGATTTCATCAGTGTAGAAATGAAATAAACGTTGTAGTGATGAACTATATGATGTACAGTTCAAGCCCTTGAAATTAATCCCTAATCCCTGGCAAACCAGCAACTTCACATAAATCTTCTGAACCTTCCGTGGTAGGGGACAAACCAATAAAGATTAAAGTCTATTGATGAAAAAATACAATTTAAACAAAAATGCAATTTTGTTTGAAGCACACAACTTCAATGTGAGAAAATAAAGCTTCTCAAGACAGATGTATCTTGGACTGGACAACTGCTGCTCAGGCCAGAGGAAGAGATTTAGCTACCAGACAATTAACCAAACCCAGCTGACACAGAGTGAACCTGGGGCTTACAGGAGCCCCACCGGATCTGGGGCCCTGGGGCAGTTGGCCACACTGCCTTAGTAATAATGGAGTTACAGAAGAAATGAGGTAGATTGCAATCTGTGTGGGCTGCTCTCCAATGATTTACTCCCAATTAAAAAAAGAGACTCCATCTAATCTTGGTGGAAATTGATTTACTTTTAGAAGTGGGCATATTGGCTTGTTTCCTGTTCTCGGTTCTATTGTAGAGAAAAGCTGCTGAATGAGCTGTGGGTCTGACTCTGTGCATCAAAAATAGATCAGATAAAAGCAAGAATAACGCTCTCTGAATCTGACAGGCCTGAAAACAGCTTAATTTTTAATATGTTTCTGAACCTCAGGAAGCAGAGCCACAGCATCCTCTTTACCTGCTCCTCAGAAGTCCAGCAGCCGTAAGAATTGCATCCTGCTCTATGGCCATGCAGCGGGAGGGGGGAACAGCAAGCCATCGAAGGATTGCAAGGAAAGGTTCGGGAGAAAAAGATCCAATTCCAGATTCATTTCAAGTTTTAAGTGACACTTGTGATACTTTACAAAGTTTAAAAAACTTCTGTTTTTTTGGTGTAAAAAGTCATTTGTCTCTGTATCTCCCCTGTGTATTCCAGCTTTAATACTTTAAATTGAGCTCAGCCGTTGGGTCACAGGGGCTCTGATTACATCTGTGACCCTCTAACACCAGATGGTACTTGAAGATTTGAGGCCATAAATGTTAACTTCAGATTTTCTTTGACTACAGTTGTCTCTTTACCAAATTCCATCACTCAGTTGAGTAATTTTTTTAATTTTTATCACAAATATACTTCAAACTAATGCAATTATATAGTTTTACAGTAATAACTACCTTTAAAATAATGATTTTGTTGAAAGGATAGAAGATGTGCTCATATTTTAGCATCAGAGAGATTGTGGTGTTGAGCACATTCTGTCTTTTGTTTTATGCTCTTGTTCAGATTCATCTGTTTGATTTTCCTCCTTTTCCTTTAGCTTCATAAACTAGTGCTAAGTGGCAGAAATGAAAAAGCTAATGTTTTTAAACATTACAAGCAGAAAGAAATTACATGAGTGGTCCTTTGCCTCCAGCAGCTATTAGCTGTCAAACTAATGTGAATTAATTTAGCATTTAGCTAGATGTTTATAGTCTTCAGAATGGTCTGGTTTGTCTGTTTTACTTTTTTTAGAGGCTTTTTGGTTGAAGCGGTGCTGTAAGTGTCTTTATTTTCCACAAAATGTAAATGAAGCAGATTAAAAAGATAAATTTGTCTTTAAGCCCCAGCCTTGACAGCATTCCCAACAGTGAAAATGTCATCTTTTTCAGAAATCTATCGCTACATTGATCTCATAGGAAATAATGTCATTGTTTTAAAATGTGTATTTCCATTAGTTTCATAAAGTAATGTTTTAATGGCTTCAGTGCTAAAAGTTCCCATAGTTAGTTTTACCATTTTAAGAAGAAATTAATGACTAGACTATATTTTGTACAGTGCTGAACTCCAGGTTGTTTGATCGTCAATTTAATCAAACGCAGACTCTCAAAAGCTTTGCACCAGAGGTGAGCAGAATGCGTTGAAAGTAGGTGGCAATATTCGAATGACCAAAAAGCACCTAGTGTTAAATATAGCATGTTTTGAGCTTCATAAATTCATAAGAAAGGCCTTTTTGATGATGTTTTTGTCCTTAATCCATGCAGAAGTACACATCACAGGCAGACCTCAGCCTCCAGCAGCTTCTGGTTACTCAGAAGTTAATGTAATGCAAGTTTGTGGTCTTCAAAATTCTCTGGTTTTCCTTATCTTACTTTTCTGATTTCTTTGAAAAGAATTACCGTATCCAGGGATCTTTCTATACTTGGCAGGAAAAGGTCCAACGGGTATCTACTTTTCTTTCAGTGGTAATCGTCATCCTCTGTGCAAACATCTCTTGGGATTAGCCTGTGTTTACTTCAGTGGAATCACTCTCCCTGTCCTAAAAAAATATGTGCAAGTTTGGCAAATCTAGAGGTTATCTGATTGTTTTCATCAATTTATTCAAATACTGTAATGTCATTTAGACGCAGGATCTAATTCTCAGAAAAAGGTGTCAATATGAAACTGAGTGAAAATAATGAAAATATTACTACTGCTGCTGTTAACTCGGCATCAGCGAGATCCTGTCCCCTCCATTACCCTCGTTGGGGAAAAAGCAAGCGTCTCTCGCAACGAATTAACATACCACATAAAACATTTTTATTTTTAGATCAAGACAATACTTATTGTAACTTTTACTATAATGTACATGATATAAGTTTTTCTGTGGTGAGTAATTTATTCCATCCTATGACTTCAGGAAATGGCACATGTGAAGTTGGAGAGAGGCAGTTACAGTAACATCAAAGTAATTGAAGACTGAGATCGGAGATTTCATGTGAGGGTTCTCTAAAAGCACAACACAGTAAGCATCACCTCACACTTACTAAACCTAATTGCTTCACCACTGTCTGTAAATTATGGAGCAAATGTTGCACCAGAGATAGATTAAACAATTAGGTTTAGAATGAATTATGGTACACCCGAGAAGATGTATTAGACTTCACATATGTGTGTAAATGTGTGTGTGGTGGATGCTACCTCCGTTGTGTGCAACTGTGTGAGCCATGGCGGATGCTGTCATTAAATGGCCCCATGGCCCCTCTCCTGAGTTTGTTTATGCTGCACTGGGCATAGGAGTAGGTGGCAAACAGATGGGCATCCATGAATTATGGAAATTATGGGCTTTGATTAACCACCACACACTCTGCTGGATAAAAGTAACTCCAGGGTTGCCAAGTGATGTGGTGCAGTGGGCTGTGCCGTCAAGTCAGTCAGTCACCAGCATGATGGACTCAATACTCCATTAATGTTTGCTTACGGTTCAGTTTTTAAATGCGTAGAGCAAAAAATTGCAACCATTCAAAGCTTCTAACCAAGTTTAGTCCATGAAAAGAAGTACCTTCAATCTTTCTCTGTTTGAGATAGAATTGCGTTGTGTTAAATCAGCCTCATATCAGTAAAGTGAACATGTAGTTTAACACTAGTAGTTACACATGCATTTTGTAACTATAACCACTTTTGCCGTATACCTTACAAAGCAGAGCACCGCACATTGCTAACCCACTATTCAGAACACAAGGGCATGAAGAGCAATTCAAATTTATCAGCAATATGACAAGGCTTGATGCTTAACAAAATGCTTTTGATTTTCACTTTCAATATGCTAGCATATCTGGTGAGGTAGGAAACAGTGTGAAAGATTTAGACAAGCTTTTAACCAAGCTAGTTCTGTACAGAGATGGGCCTAAAGGTCCTTCAGAGAGGAAGAGGCCATTACTACAAAATCAGGTTAGTTTCCAAATGCACTTAAGGACAAAGACCTTAATTTCTAGAGACATGCCCTGTGGTCGGATGTAAGTACAATTGATAGATTTAGCCATAATGACCATCATAACTTTTGGGAAAAAAATAAAAATAAAAGCTTATAAGCCTAAGAACATATCCCGTATGTGAAGTACATGAGATGTAGAATCATGTGTCTGAGTTTTCCTGCATGAAGGACTGATTCACTTCACAAATAGATGACATCATGATGGAAGAACATTATGTGGAAATAATTAAATATCTCAAGACATCAGCTAGTAAGTGAAAGCTTGGGTGCAAATGGGTCTTTCAATTGGAAAATGACCATGACCGTACCACCAAATAAGTTACAAAGTGGCTTATGGACAACAAAGTTATTGTTTTGGAGTGGCCATTACACAGTCTTGATCTTAGACCTCTGGGAATTTGGGGGGCAGAGCTTGAAATATGTGAACAAAGCAACCTTCAAACCTTACACCAGTTCTGTCAGGAACTGGGCCAAATGGTCCTAAATTCCTGCAAATTATTTTGAGAAGCTTGTGGGGGTGATGCAGAGGTTGTTTGACCAAAGTTAAACAGCTTAAAATGCAATTCTAGCAGATATATGGGACTATGGAAAACAAGAAAAGGTTAGTCTGGTTTACACCCAGACAATGAAAAAAAAAGAAAGCTTTATGTCCTTTATACACTGTATAAAAACATCTGGCTTCAATGTAATTGTATATGAACTGGAGATGTTTATCTTGTTACTTGAGGTGGTATTTAATATAAACTTGCTTCATATAAATGAACTGAATTTGAACCAGTAGCCTTTTAACTATGTAGCAAAAGTGGAAACTTCGGAATCCAAAGTGCTTTTATCCTTTTATATCATGATCCTTGGTGTTTAGGTTGTGGTTTTTTTCATTTGATCTGGTTTTCTAATAATTTCGTACTTTTTTTATATTTGAAAGGACTTGCCATATTCATTTAATTCCCTATTGTTCATTATTGTCATTAGGGTCCCTCCATATCAGTTAGTTTCCTTGTGTTCATTTTTTAAGTTATGTTTGCACTCTATCCTATGTGTGTTTTGGTGCATTCTCTTCAATCAATGTTTGAATATCACCTCCCTGGTTTACTTTGTGTTTATTATTCATCTTTCCCCAACACTTTAAAAAACATTGTATCCTAGAAACAACAAATATGGGCCTTTTTTCATTTAAAGCCAAAAGTCTACATGAGGATGTTGAAAACATTACTTGTGCCTTTCACCAAGGTTGGAGCTCTGAGCTTCATATAGGTGGAAACTTAGGTTAGATTCATCTGTCTGTTCGTCAGCACATTAGCTATTGCCATACCTAAAACGTCCCGAAGCTGGTGGAGTAAGACCCTGATAAGTCAAACCGTTTAACTACAGAAAACACGTATATAATATATTAGGTATTAAAAAAAAGTTGCTTGGATGTTACCTAGTTTACATAAGAATGCAGGGAAACTACTTCTTTGTTTTCCAATATTCATACTACTATTACAGCCTTTGTAAACTCACCACACAGTACCACACTGACCTGAAAGCTACTGTATTATTTCAACTCTGAGGAAATAACAAAAAAGTTTCTATGGAAGTTTCAGACACTTTAAATTCACTGATTGATTCATCAGTATCAATCAGGGAATTTAAAGTTTATGATTTTATTTTTATTACGATTATATGCATATGTTATAATATATTCTAACCAGTCTCCCTTGGTATGGAGAATATTAAAGTATTGTGTGTCCTTTTTCTCTTTAGCGCTGTGATTTACCCTTTGAGTATGAGCTTCAGGAATTAATATTCATTTAGCAGCATGCAGTTAGATAATTAATCATGCACCATGTATTATAATCATTTAAGTCTTCCGTCATTTCATCAAATAAAGCCAGATTTGTAGTTTTAATCAAAGCTTTTTAAAAGTATTTGATTTGTCTGAGACTTCCAACAATTATCACAGCCATGTCCGCAACACAGCCGCTTCATCATTCGATACCTCTGATACTGCTAACACCTCCACCCACAACACACCATCAGCTGTCCATTCCACACGCACACGCACGCGCGGACACACACACCCTTTCACAATCCCCATCTCTCCATTTTCATAAATGAAGAGAGACGGCCTTATCCCGGAACCAACGCGGAAAAGCAATTAAAAAGGAATTAAGGGTGTGCAGGGAGAAATTGGATATGATACCCGACGCCTATTGTAAATGTCAATGTTATTACTGTGTTGTTGTTTCCCATTCCTTTAGCTGCCTTGGCCGTTCGCAGGAGTGACAGTCCATAGTCTGGTGGGCTTAATGAAGCCATCTCAGCAGCCAAGGTCTTGGTACGTAAGGTGAAGAGTGCTGCTTATCCACTTCTGCATGCAGTTCTCATTAAGATCAGTTTTGCTGGGGAATACTTCACCACCCACTCCCCCCTTCTTCCCTGTCTCTGTCCTTAAGCAAACGCCTGTTAAACTTATTTAACCATGCTGCCCTGAAGCTATGAGAAATGCTGCAGTAAAACATTTTTTGGGTTTGGTTATTTTAATTTTTAATTTTTTGGCTTGGATAATGTTCCTTATGCAAATGAGTTTTAGTCAAACAGAAGCAAAACAAGCAACCAGAAAACTGCATTTTTACACCTGTCACTGACATTATTGTGGTGGCCCCCTTTTTTTCCTAAAATGCCAGTCAAAGTAGGCACATAAATTGATTAGAAACTCCTATTAGGTTTTACTATCCTAATAATGGGGTGTAAAATAACACTCCCATGGTGTTCAGATGGACTTTTGGGTGCTTTAAAATATTACATTTTTTATAACTTGGAATTGCTGTCATTATTAAGATTCTTTGTTTTTTTGTTTTAATAGTTTTGATCCTACTTTTTCATCCCATTAAAAAGGTGAGAAAATTGGGACATTTTTGTGAAAATGTTTGAAAAAGTCGTATCTTAGAAAGGCTCAAACTGATAATCAAGCAAATGTTTTGTTTGGCAGTAGGACTGAGAAATTAAAATACTGTTTTATTGCAATTTCACATCAAAACATTTTAGAAAAAAAATTACATTTTTAATTTCAACACATTTTAATGAGAAATAAAAACCCAAAACAATCCATGCTAAAAACTAAGTATTTTTAAACTTATAGTTTTTTTATGATTATCAGAAAGTTTAGGAACTTTTATTACTTCCCTTTTTCAGTGGTACATCATTGACGTTGCACAGGGTCCCATTTCTTGTATTGATGAGAAAGGTAAGAAAAAGGTCAATCATAAGTCAAACTGACTACAATAAAATAGTTACTGGTTAAATAAACTTACACATATTTACAACCAGACCAATAATTTAAATACAATAAATAATTTAAATAAAATAAAGACCAAAAAGAGATGTGAAAACTATTTAATGTCACAGCATTGGCCAAATAACCACGTATCTATGCTAATCAATGCTTGAAGTTGTACCAATGACGAGGGAGATAGATAGATAGATAGATAGATAGATAGATAGATAGATAGATAGATAGATAGATAGATAGATAGATAGATAGATAGATAGATAGATACTGCTCAAAAAAAATAAAGGGAACACTGAAATAATACATCCTAAATCTGAATTAATGAAATATTCTTATGAAATACTTTGTTCTTTACATAGTTAAATGTGCTGACAACAAAATCACACTACAGGCTGATCCAACTTTGATGTATAGTCCTTAAAACAGGTCAAAATGAGGCTCAGTAGTGTGTGTGGTCTCCAATTGCCTGTATGACCTTCCTACAATGCCTGGGCATGCTCCTGATGAGGTGCCGTATGGTCTCATGAGGGATCCCCTCCCAGACCTGGACTAATGCATCTGCCAACTCCTGGATAGTCTGTAGTGCAACGTGGCGTTGGTGGATGGAGCGAGACATGATGTCCCAGATGTGCTCAATTGGATTCAGGTCTGGGGAACAGGCGGGCCTGTCCATAGCCCCAATGCCTTCCTCTTGCATGAACTGCTGACACACTTCAGCCACATGAGGTCTTGCATTGTCTTGCATTAGGAGGAACCCAGGGCCAACCGCACCAGCATATGGTCTCACCAGGGGTCTGAGGATCTCATCTCTGTACCTAATGGCAATCAGGCTACCTCTTGCGAGCACATGGAGGGTTGTGCGGCCTCCAATAGAAATGCCACCTCACACCATTACTGACCCACTCCCAAACCGGTCATCCTGGAGGATGTTGCAGGCAGCAGAACGTTCTCCGCGGCATCTCCAGACTCTGTCTGTCACATATGCTCAATGTGAACCTGCTTTCAACATTTCTACCAGGCTTTTCAGTAATCGATGAGACCACAGTTACATATTAGCTACACTGGTAAATGTTCTTTATTAATGTATATTTTTTTATGAAACACATTTCTTTGATCTGTAAGGCAAAAAGAGCCCTATGTTGTTGTTTTTTAGGAAATTAATTCAATTTAGGCTGCACAGCGGTGCAGTTGGTAGCAGTGTTGCCTTGCAGCAAGAAGGTCCTGGGTTCAAATCCCAGCCGGGGGTCTTTCTGCATGGAGCTTGTATGTTCTCCCTCTGCATGCGTGGATTCCCTCTGGGTACTCTGGCCTCCTGCCACAGTCCAAAAACTTTACTGTCTAAATTGCCCCACGGTCTGAGTGTGTGCATATATGCTTGTTAGTCCTGTGTGTCTCAGTGTTCCCCTGCGATGGACTGGCGACCTGTCCAGGGTGTACCCCACCTCTCATCCGATGATTGCTGGAGATAGGCCTTCCTAGGGGGGTTGATGGTGAAAAGCTGTTTCAGTGTCTAGTTGTTTCCTACAATACATAGTTAAAAACATAAAAACTGATTCAGATAGGAGCGGAAAAGGTATTGCATCTAAATCAAAGATTTCCAGCATAACATCCCTGTCTGTTCAACTGATATAAGAATGTCCTGTTTTAACGAAATCAAATTTCCCTAAGGGACTTTTATTTTCCATTTTGTAGCTTTGCCATGGGTGAATTGCCATTCCTCTGGGTGATGCCTGCATTGGGAGTTTCTTTTGAATTATTCCCGAAGGAGTTTCTGCTGCTGAGTTTTCAGCCTCCTGTTTAAAATTCTTGCAGACATTCGCTTAGTGCAGCCACAGTCTGCTGCTGTTGGCCACTGAGCAGCTCCACTGGAGCAAACTAAGGTTTAAGTGGCTTCCTCAAGGGCACCACAGTGTTGTTTGTTGAGGGAGCTCAGAGAGCAGCTCAGTCGCTTTCTTATCTATCCTGCAATCTTACAAAGAAAGTTCAAGTAAGAAGAGTAATTCCTCCTGTAATTATGACATGTCTAACCTCGCCAGCAAGGTGTGTGTGTGTGTGTGTCTGTGTCTATACGCATGTTTCAGAGCTTCCTTTGTTCTCACCCTCCTGCCACTTCATCCCACTTTATAATGGAAGTGGATGACAGCCACATCTGAAGTCAAGAGATGAAAGACATCATTTACAAGTCGGTTTCTGCCCAGCGTCTGTGTGCCATCTTAAGAAACTCCTTCACACACACTCACACAGTTTATAATAGTCCACTTAACACCACCCCACAGTCTCACTAGTACAGAAAATGCTGCAAAAGTATTCATACCCATTCATATATTTTTTTGCGTTGTTTTATGTAACAACCTCAAGCTTCAACGCATTTAATTGGACCAACACAGAGTAGGGCATAGCTGTGAAGTGGAGTAAAAAAACTGTGAACAAACGACATCAAGAAAACCAAAGAACAAACCACACGTTAGGGAACCAACCGTTTCTGTACAGGTTTTCAGGGAGTTGATTCCGGAGGTGCAGAGAGTAAACATTGTCGTTGAAACTTTATTTAAATTTGGGTACATTTTCAATAATTCAATGACATTTTTCATTTGGACTATTTTATGTTCATATATTGTTACATCAACTGGCCCACAAAGTAATTTTATACATTATGCATTGCAACGATGCTGCATTTGCATTACCAGGTAATATCTGAAAAAGGCTCAAGCTGACTTTCCTTTAAAACCACACATAATGGCTCTGCAGCTGAGTGTTTCTAAATTTACAGCCCTGTGAGGAACTATTCAACTGCATATTCAAACATTAGCTTTGAAATGACATTTAATTTCAAATTTCATCATATAATTGTAAAATTAAAAAAGATACTTTCCTTTCGTATCGTTGTAATAATATAATGTTGAGCAAAATTTTAAGGTTTGTAATTTTTCATTGTAAATTAAGTTTAAATTATATCAAAACTAGCTAGTGTTTGTTTCTTGCAGTCAATGCATGATAGAGATCTGAAGCTGAGACACAAACCTGGCATGGTCTGTCTTCAAAGAGGAACTCGGCTGATTTCAGAGTCTGTTTATTGGTTTTGGGGGAGTTAGGCTTCAAATAAAGCCCACCACTGCTCTGGTGGGAAACCTGACGGACAAAAACAAGCAGCGCAGACTGGGTTTGTTTATCTTATGATCTGCCTCTTACCCTGTGAGCCTTCAGGTTCAGGAATCATTCCCAGCTATTTGACAAAAATCCCAAACAAAAATAACATTTATAGATATTTTAGTTGGGATTATCTAGGCACCTTAATGTATAAATACTTTACTTATGTCCTAAAACAACACACATTTTTCCTGAAAAAGAAAACTCACAGCTCTCCATGTTAGACTGGAAAGGTTTTACATTTAAGTACTGCAAATTTATAGAAGAGATTGCAGCAAATCTAAGTCTTGGGAGTATTACGAGGGTTTGGACTTGTTTGACTGCCAAATAATGTAGTAATAATGATTTTGAATGGTTTTCTGATAATATGGCTTCTGTGTCTGTGGTAGTTTATCTGCTTATCCCTGTTTATGAGGTTTTAAATGACTGGAAGTCCTCCAGAGTGGGAGGCTGTGAGTATCGTTGTTTGTGATACAGCTGTCCTCCATAATAGGGGGGAAAGAATGACAGAGGCAAGAATAGAATGAGCGACACAAGAAAGAGAAGAAAGGAAAGACATATGGAAGAATGGGCTGAACAAAAGGAAGTATGCCAAACAGATAGGTAGGTAGGAAACATGAAGCAAGGAAGCATTACAGAAGAATTGTTCTTTTTAATGAAGGAATTCTGGTGAACAAATATGTTAGGTGGCTGAATTTATTCAGCTAACTTGTCATTCACCTTTTGCCTTTTTCTTTTGTTTCTGCGGCCTGATAGTGATCGTCTTTCCCACCCAATTACGAGAGACATAACCTGCCAAGCTTCGCTGTGTTGCCGTAATATCTGCTCCTCTGCGTCTTACTGTACCCTCTGGCTCACACGAACACCATTAGGGGTTGGAGTACAACATGCACCGGCATCAACACTCCGTGCCTTGTCTTGATGCCCTTGAGCGGTAATTGGTCGAATCCCCACAGAATCTGACTTGAGGGCACAGAAATCCACAGCTCCCCAATCAGCCAGCTGTCAGTCATTCTGCCAACTAAACTAAAGCTGGGGATAACTAACGGGCTGAGATTGGAATTTAGAGTTAGTGAAACATAAATCTTCCCGACAAGTTTGTGCTTGGAGAGAAAACGCTCTTTTAGGGAAGGGATATCACCAAATTGGATGACAGGGATGCTGCCAACATGGTGGTTTCGGGGGAAGCCCAACATCTCATTTGTCTTTCACAGGAAGAGTGGATGTGCAATTTTCCAGAGCTGTGTGTGTAAAAGTGGCACAAGCAAGTGAAGAAAAGCTCCAATTGGCCACACGTGAACAAACAAATATCAATATACCATCCACTAAAAAGATCAGATTAAGATGAAAATCTGTCTTACTGGTGTATTTGAGATATATAAAGTGTGCAATTCATTTATTCTCTGTGTGTTAAAAGTTTTCCTTGAGTTCAACACCACAAGAAGAGGCTTGTGGAAAAAAATTGCTCCCCTGTGACTCCACACTGGATCCCCATAACCCTCAGCCTTCTCCCTGAAGTTTCATTTTAATCACAGTTCTAAATCTACGCCGGGTGCAGGGGCAACTGACCCTGCTTCCTGACCTTCCTGCTGGGGGGAGGGCAGACAGTATCACAGCTGCTGGGGAAATCGATAGAGAACGCGATGATTCACACGTCATGCTGCTGACGGTCGTTGATCACGCTGGAGGCAAGGCGGCTGACTGTAATCCCATTCAGTGGTGATTAATGCCATTAAATGATGATCTGTAACAACCCAATTTGTCACCCTCCTCTGGGGTACATTCCCCACTTCTTCATAATAATGCAATTGTATCTGCAGAATATAGTGTAGCGTTTGCACCAGAGTTATGTCCTAGAAACCAGCAACATCAAACCGAAGGACACAAACTCTGAAAGTCATGCAAAATCTGTAAATAAACCATTAAGCTTGATGTTTCAATGGTCCTCTTTTAAACACAAATCAATCACATTGCCATAGAAAAGTATCAGTTTCTACTTTCACATTGTGTCTCAATAATATACAGTTTACCCAGGTGCTTTCAGAAGCAGCCAGTTGGCCCATGGGAACTCTGGAGGAGCTGCAGACATCAGCAACTCAGGTGGGAGAACCTATTGAAGCTATTAAAAGTAAACGTTTTGGACTATATTTAAAATGCAATTTGACCAATGTCTCATGTCCAACCTTGTCATTATCCAGCACCGATGTCTGTCTTCACATACTCTCCTGATACCAGTCCTCTATAGGGAAATGTCATCATATTGTGAAGTGAAAGAAATATGAAGAGGAGAGGAAAACATAATCAACAAAAGCTCAATAAAAAATACAAATAAGAAAAAAGATTTATAAATAACTTTTTTCTTTGTATTTTCTTAACCTATTCATTAATTTGTTTAATTTACTTGCATTTGTTAATTTGTTCATCCCTACTCCCCCCTTCCGTTTAGTTATTTTTCTATGGAGAGAAAATATTCTCAAAACATCTGAGTGTTTGCCACTTCAACAGCAAGTTTAGAGGGAACATAAGAAAATCCAGATGACCCAGCATTCTACCAGCCTTTAAAAGCATCATGTACGCACAAATCTAGAGACGTGAAATTAGTCTCAAACCGGTTTTGTCTGTGTGCATCAGGCGATTGGTGCATACCTCTTTAACGATTTGTATGCGTAGGAAGCGTTTTGAATTCGCAGTTTTAAGTTTGTCTAATTTGAAATTGTGCGTGTGTAAAGGTATTTTGTACTCATAATTTCTTGATATTTGTGTGTACATTTGAACATACAACTGCGAGTAGGCTACTTGAAGTTACACACAAAATGTTTTTATGTGTTACAAATCATGTGTTACACATACAACTACCCAAAGTTACACTCAAACAAGCTGACACAAGTTACACATCAAGTATTAGCCTACACCATACAGTATATGGCCTACACACACACACATATGTTTTGAGACTATTTTCTCTCCATAAATTTCTAATTCACAATAGTACTAGTGACTAATGATTGGTGTAGGGACGTTTATTTAGTCAGGGGTTTAGTTTGACTTCAATTTATATTGTGCCTTTAAAAAATATATGTTTACTTGCTTAATTTTTTCCCCAATGAGTTTTTTTATTTTTGTTGAAAGAAGTCTGTATTGTTACGGGTAATAAAATCTTTCTTTTTTTTTTATTACTACTTTTGGCTGAGAAACAACGTGTGATGTAGCTGTGCTCTAACGGAGCTCAAATTTTCTGAATCCGTAAATGCACCACGTGGCACTGCCATTGCCTTGATTAGGCTGATGAGCTTCATGTGTGCACTTGGTGTGTGGCGCAGAAACGCCGAATGGGACTTTGAACGGAGTGCCATGAAGGGGGAAACGGGGCTTTTAGACGAAAAAAAACAAACACTTAAAGAGGCTATATGCAACTTTTCCCCAAAAAGTAAACGTAACAATAGTCTTTTTATTTGACCATTTATGACTCAAACATCTCCTGATGAGCATACTAACACCTTGTCAGCTCACAATGGGTGCACAGCCTGTATCCAATTCTGTCGGGCCCGATTTTTCCCCACACTGTCTGCGGATGTGACGTCAAGCGCGTTCATGTTAAATGTTTCAGATCACTCTGCCACTACCGGTAGCAAACAGAAAGGAAGAGCAGTTCCGTTTTTGGCCACATGGGGTCAGTCGCGAGTTTATTGCATATACAGAAAATTGCATAAAGCCGCTTTAAGTTAAACCAGTAATAGCTTACTTTGAGGAATACACAATTTAATTTATTTTTAAAACTAAACTAGAAATGGACACTAGGTGGAGCTATTTGGGACAACCAGAAAAGAAGCCGCTTCCAGGAGTCAAAGTCTACTTGAAGTTCAGGTGAGCTAACCATACCATCATTCTCTCTGGTTTGCAACAAGTGGTCCCAGTAGCCACTGTTTTCAAACACACTTATCTTATGAGGTTCCAAATGTGCCAAAAATGTTTGTCTATGTTCTTAGGTACACTGTTTATGTCAACTTAACAAGTAAGTTAGCATTTAGGTTTGTCTATGTAACTGGCAGCAGTACTTTTGCAGATACAAACTTGCAATTGATTACTACATTGCCCATGTAAATGACTAACCTGATCAAACATTTGGCCTTTTCTTGTTTATTTAATTCTGTAATTGCTGTAGTCTTGTTGTTCTGTCGTTACAACCTGTCGTCTCCCCCTGTTGTTACAACCTGTTGTTTCCTCTGCCGTTAGAACCTGTTTGTTTCCCCTGTTGTCACAGACGGCCGTCTTCCTCTGTTGCCTGGGAAGCTTCACTGTTGCTCAGTGTTTTCTCTGCTGTATTTGTGGATAATGACTCTCAAGCCATATTCAGACAGAAGTTCTGGAATATTTGATGACAATTCCATCCGGTCTTTAACCGGAGTTGTGTTTTCAAATACACCACTTTCTTCCGGAACATTGCAACAAGATTGCTTTGAGACTCAAAAGCAAAACAGACGAAGTCCGGAAAATTGGCGTTTTTAATGTCCTGTTTGAGAGGGGCTTCACTGTGGTTCACTGGAGTCCCCAAGCTTTGTAACCCTTTCCAAACTAAGAATTGCCAATTACTTTCTCATTTGTTGCTGAACTGCTTCAGGTTGGGTGTCTAGTTCATGTTTTTTTTTAAAATATATATTACAATTACGTTTCTAAATGAGATAAAGTTGCTTTGGGTAGCTTGTTTCCATAAGTAAATTGAGGTTTTCTTTGAAAATATTCTTTTTTGGAATATATTTGTCTATGTTAACAAAACTGTAGATTTGTGTTTAAGATCTCGTCATTTCTTGAACACTTGAATGCAAACTGTGCATTTTTATTCTGAAAGAACTTAGAGAATGATGTGTTGTTGGCACTGTTGCTTCAAAGTTTAGTCAACTCGCAACTCTACGTGCTTGGACCTGAAAGTGAAAGTTGTCAAATCTGGAGGAAAAAAAAGGGCCCTTTGGCAATAAATGGCATACTCCTGGGTGAAAGTTCACCAACTCCTTTAGTGCTTCAGCTTGTTGATATGAACTCCCTGGCTGTAATAATCAGTGATAACTATAAATTAATAAGGTGGTTGAGAAGGATGCTGATTACACAAATCAACTGAGATAATAGCCTATTAATTAGATTTCCTATGAATGTCAAGGTGACTTTAATGAAGTTACTCTGAGGATGGACAAGACATCAAAAATGACCAAACCTGTTAATGTCAAGACCTATTTGTGCAGCATTAATTGCATGTTTTCAATTAGTTTTTTAAAAGATATCTTAAGAGTTCTATGATGCTCTAAAGCAGAGTTATTGATAGGTCTGTGAAAACTTAAGTCTGTGTTAGGATGTAAAGAAATAATAATGAAAGAAATTGCTGCATGTGGTGTCATTCATCTGTTTTGACCATAAGTCAAATTAAAAGACTCATACACAAGCTTTTTAAAAAGCTGTTCTTCCATTGCATTGTGAGCATTTAAAGGTGCACTGGCACACAAATCTCTTTTTACTTGTATTTTTTTTTAATGTGTTAGGTCCATATGTGTTTGTGTTATGTCGTGAATGTGAAAATGAACTACTACATCCTCTGTCAGCTCTAGCCAATAAAACGAAATAAGCGGAGAAATTAGGCCAATTCGAAAAGGTCATCAGTTTGACGTGGAAGTTATTTCTTTACTCATTACTATTCGTGCCCTCTCCCACTTGAGACGTGCCCACAGAATTCGTGTAGCTGAGTGAGTTTTCCTATGCAGCAAAGATGGCTGAACGTCAATGGGCTTGTGCCCTATGCTAGAATAGAAGTTCAACAATACACATGTTGCCCAAGAACCCAGAGTTGAGGATGAAATGGCTTCAGTTCATTTTTGAACAATGCCACAACAGGATCATACGAATTTAGTTAACTGTTCAACACATTTTGAAGACGGAGACTTCGTCAACTTTGGGGAGTACAGCAAAGGCTTTGCGACATAGTTGCGGTTGAAGCCTGGAGCAGTACCATTGCGTCAGTCTACAGCCAGTGCACAGCCCGTAAGTAAAACTCTTTGTCAACTCAAGAAAATGCTATGTTATACAAGTTTAATGCACTCGCTAGCCTAGCAGGTTTTATTTTAATTTGGACAATGCTAGCACTCGCTGTGAACAGCTGTTGCCAAGCTGTCATGTTATGGAGGAAACCGACGCAAACAGGGCCGGTTTATGTTAGCAGAGGCCTCTGGGCACAAAATGTTCAAAGGGCTCCCACGCCACCAAAAACAAAGTTCCTCTAGCCTACTTGTTGTGCTGGGTGAAGGAATAGCCTTGCTCTCATATCCTAGTGATTAGCCAATCAGAGTCAAGCGGCTTAGCTCATTGAATATTAATGAGAACTGGCACAAATCGAGCTGAGTCTTCCTGCAGGCTTTAACGCTAGAATGGCTTGAAACAAGGTAACCAAGGCATTTTTTTCCACAAAAATGTTTACAGAATCCATGGTAAACTTCAGAAATTACCACAAAAGTAATGAAATATGTGTGGCAGGGCACCTTTAACTAGAATGAGGTTTTGATAAAATGTTAAAAGTTAATATCTTACGTGCGTTGGATGACTCTTGGCACCTTCATGTCATAGAAATCCAGATTTGGTGGTCCAGGAAGCTGATTCTAATGGCTATTCAGAGCAGAATGTGACCGTCTTAAAACCACTGCCATGTCAAACCTCATACCGATTTTGTTGCAAATACTACTTTATGAAACTTTAAATTGTCTGTGTATTCGGCTGGGCACTTTTAGAGGAACGACGCAGTGTGCTACTTATGGTCTTCCTGTGTGAAACATATACAGAGAATGGAACATGTAAAGCATTTCCAGCCAGAGTAACTGTCATGACGTGTGGATGGGGAGGAACCCAGACATAGAAGAGAGAAGGGCAGGATTGTGTTGAAAGTGAGGAAACATGGAAGAGAAACAAACTAGGAGGAACATGAAGGGTTAGAGGTAAATAGGAGCATCTGACAGAAGCAAGGGAGTGTACAGTGGGGTAAAAAGTATTTAGTCTGTCACCAATGGTGCAAGTTCTCCCACTTAAAAAGGTGAGAGTCCTGTAATTTTCATCATAAGTATACTTCAACTATGAGAGACAAAGCTAGAACAAAAAATAGAGAAAATCACATGGTCTGATATTAAAAGAATTTATTTGCAAATAATTCAATTCAAATCAAAAATACTTTATTGATCCCAGAGGGAAATCAAGTGTTGTTGTAGCTTATATAATTAATTCTTTAAGGAGTTTTTGTAGATGGTGATAGCTGTGGGCAGGAAGGATTTCCTGTAGCGGTCTGCAACGAAACTAAAGAATCCTCCGACTGAAGACACTGTTGTTGTTTGACAGTTTCATGAAGAGGATGCTCAGGGTTGTCCATATTTTTTTTGATTTTATGAAGAATCCTTCTTTGCATTATCATCTCCAGATTTTCCACAGTTGTCCCAAGAACAGAACCAGCCTTCTTTATCAGGTTGTTTAGCCTATTTAAATCTCTGTCTTTGATGCTGCTACCCCAACAGATGATGGCTGAAGAGATTATACTCTCCACAACAGACTTGTAGAAGATTTGCAGCATCATGCTGAAGGACCTAAGTTTCTTCAAGAAGTAGAGTCTGCTCTGTCCCTTCTTGTAGACGGTTTCGCTGTTCAGTCTCCAGTCCAGTCTGTTGTCAAGGTGAACCACCTCCCTGTTTCTTCTGAAATCTACAAGAAATCTACAATAAGACGATTGTTTCAACACCATGTCACAAAGCGGTCCACCAGCTCTCTGGATTCAGCTTCTTGTACATCTCTGATACACCCGATAATTGCAGAATCATCTGAGTATTTCTGCAGATGACAGGTCTCTGATTTGTACTGGAAGTCTGAGGTGTACAAAGTGAAAAGCAATGGTTTGAGTATGGTCCCCTGTGGTGCTCCTGTGCTGCCGACCCCCTGGTTTGATACACAATTCTTCAGTTTCACAAACGGTGGTCTGTTTGTTAGGTAGTCACTGATCCAGGCTATTGTTGAGGGCTCCACCTGTGTCTTCACGAGTTTCAGACAATCAAATATGGCTGAATTGTGTTAAATGCACTGGATAAATCAAAGAACATGATCCTCACAGTACTGCCTGCTTTGTCCAGATGACGGTGGGTTGGTTGAAGTAGGTGGATGATGGCATCTTCAACTCCAACTCCACAGCGATAAGTTTGCTTACTCAGGGGTGCCAACAGGAGTCTCTCAGGACCTTCATCATGTGGGATGTCAGGGCAACGGGTCTATAGTCATTGATGACTGATGGGTGAGTTCTTTTGGGTACTGGAACAAGGCATGATGTCTTCCACAACACTGGAACCTTCTCCTGGGTCAGGCTAAGGTTGAAGAGGTGCTGCAGAATTCCACAGAGCTGCTCTGCACAGGCCTTAAGAACCTTGGTGCTGAAGTCATCTGGACCTGCAGCCTTGTTCCGGTTCAGTTTTTCCAGCTGCCTTTTCACCTGACTTTTGGAAACATACAAATTGGAGGGAAAGGAAAAGGGTTGAAGTCAAACTTGTGGAATTAGAAGAGTCCATGGCTGAGGTGAAGGATAAGACATCCGAGGTGTTACAGGAAAGCTGTTGGTTAGAGGAGGGTGGGATGTGTTTTTGGCTGGGAAAATGAGAGGGCGATGCTGAGCTAGTTCCTGAACTGATCCTGTTGAAGAATGTGTTCAGTTCATTGGCTCTGTCCAGACTTCCATGTATCCAACCCTTCCTGTACTTAAAGCCTGTGATCTTTTTCATTCCTGACCAGACATCTCTGATATTGTTCCTCTGTAGTTTGTTCTCCAGCTTCTTCCTGTATGCCCCCTTGCTGTCTCTGATCTTGACCTTAAGTTGCTTCTGTATACTCCTCAATAATTCCCTGTCTCCCTCCCTGAACTCTTTTTTTTCTTGTTTAGCAGTTCCTTCAAGGCAAGGCAAGGCAAGGCAATTTTATTTGTATAGCACACTTTCAACAGCAGAGTAATTCAAGGTGCTTTACATGATTTGGTGATTTAAAAGAAACACATAAAATAAACACATTACACATGATACACAATAGAAAAAATTAAAAAAAGCAAGAGAGCATGAACACATTTCATACATATAACATCAAGCATTTACTCAAAGGCAATTCTAAACAGATGGGTTTTTAGTCTCGATTTAAAGCAGTTCAGAGTTTCAGCAGCTCTACACTCGTCAGGAAGTCCGTTCCAGATAAGGGGAGCATAGAAACTGAAAGCTGCTTCTCCATGTTTAGTTCTGACTCTAGGGATGTTTAGTAGGCTAGAGTTGGAGGACCTGAGTGGTGTTGGTGGTTGGTACCATGACAACAGGTCTTCAACATATTTTGGTGCTAAGCCATGTAATCATTTATAAACTAGTAAAAGTATTCTATTAGTATTCTATTAAGTAGTCTATTCCCTGAGCTACAGGGAGCCAGTGTAAGGACTTTAGAACTGGGGTGATGTGCTCTACTTTCCTGGTTCTAGTGAGTACGCGAGCGGCAGCGTTCTGGATCAGCTGCAGCTGTCTGATTGACTTTTTAGGCAGACCTGTGAAGATGCTGTTGCAGTAATCAATCCGACTAAAGATAAACGCATGGATGAGTTTTTCTAGGTCGTGTTGCAAAATCAGTCCTTTAATCCTAGAGATGTTCTTCAGGTGATAGAACGCTGACCTTGTTATTGCCTTTATGTGACCCTGGAGGTTCAGGTCTGAGTCCATTACTACACCTAGGTTACGAACCTGATCAGTAGTTTCTAGCTGTATTAATTGAAGCTGTGTGCTGACTCTTGATCGTTCCTCCTTGGGTCCAAAAATAATCACTTCAGTTTTGTTTCTATTCAGCTGGAGAAAGTTATGGCACATCCATCCATTTATTTGGTCAATGCATTGATTTAGGGTTTGAATGGGTTCAGAGTCCCCTGGTGACATTGTAATGTAGAGCTGAGTGTCATCTGCGTAGTTATGGTAGCTAATGTTATTGGTCGCTATAATCTTGCCTAGTGGGAGCATGTAGATATTAAATAAGAGGGGCCCCAGGATGGAGCCCTGGGGCACCCCACATGTGATTTCTGTTCGTTCTGATGAAAAGTTTCCTATTGAAACATAGAAGTCCCTGTTCTTTAGGTAAGACTCGAACCAGCCAAGTACTGTACCAGAGAGTCCGACCCAGCTCTCCAGTCGTTCCAATAAAATATCATGATCAACAGTGTCAAATGCTGCACTGAGGTCCAACAGAACCAGCACTGTGGTTCTTCCACAGTCTGTATTTATGCGGATGTCATTAAATACTTTGACGAGGACAGTCTCGGTGCTGTGGTGAGCGCGGAAACCAGACTGAAAAGCATCAAAACGGTTTGTCATTGTTATGAAGCCATTTAACTGCTGAAACACAGCTTTTTCAATAATCTTACTGATGAATGGGAGATTAGAGATTGGCCTGTAGATCTGCATTAACATGTTGTCCAGATTTTTCTTCTTTAGCAGTGGTTTAATAACTGCTGTTTTTAAAGCCTGAGGGAAGACACCTGATAGCAGTGATGAGTTCACTATTTGAACAAGATCAGAACCAATAACAGGAAGAACCTTCTTTAGAAAAGCTGTGGGTAGGATATCAAGACAGCAGGAGGAGGAGCTTAATTGGATAATGATTTTTTCAAGGCTGTTCTGGTTTAATTCGTGGAATTCAGACATTATCTCTACATTGTTGTTGATTGGGGATAGCACTGGTTGTGGGTTCGATGTTGAGGTACAGATTGACCGTCTAATTGTTAGAATCTTTTCAGTGAAAAAGCTGGCAAATTCATTGCAGGCCCTGGTAGAGTTTAGTTCAGGGGCTACTGTCACTAAAGGATTAGTTAGTCTTTCCACTGTTGCAAATAGAGTCCGTGCGTTATTAATGTTTCTGTTGATGATTTCAGAAAAGAACGATTCCCTAGCATCTTTTATAGTTAGCTGATATCTATTCAGTCTCTCTTTGTAGATCTCACAGTGAACCTGGAGTCGAGTTTTCCGCCATTTTCTCTTGGGTCGTCGACACTCTCTTTTTTCATTACGTACCAGTGGATTTCTTGTCCACGGAGACTTTTTTCTACCTGAGACTACTTTCACTTTAGTTGGGGCAATGGAATCCATGATGTCTGAGATTTTCGCAAGGAAATTATCTACCAACTTATTTACTGAGTTTGAGGTTAGAGATGAGGGGGATGTGGTGGAAGGATAAATATGTTTAAAGGTTTCTACTGAACTGTCCCCTAGAAAACGCTTTTTTATGGTGGTCTTACTGTGGCTGGATAATTTAGCAGAGATGGTACTTTGAAAGAAAATACAGAAATGGTCAGATAATGCAATATTAATTACAGAGATGTCAGAAATATTTAAACCTTTGCTGATAATTAAGTCCAGAGTGTGTCCTTTATTGTGTGTTGGTTGTTTGACATGCTGGATCAGGTCTCTGGTGATCCAGGGTTTGTTATTAGGGAAGCATATCACAGTTCTGGTGGGGATGATGTTGTCCACACAGAAGTTTATATAGTCAGTCACACACTCAGTCATGACATTAATGTCCTCTCCCTGTGCTTGGCAAAGAGTCATCCAGTTTGTGATCTCAAAACAACCCTGCAGGGCTTCTTCAGCTTCCTGTGACAATTTTCTCACAGTTATCTTTGTCACAGGTTGCCTCTGAACAAGTGGCTTATATTCTGAACAAAGAAAAACAAGATTGTGATCTCATTGTCCCAGAGGAGGTCTTGGTTTGGACATGTATGCATACTTTACATTTGCATAAAACAAAACCAAGCTCCTGTTTTCTCTTGTAGAGCAGTTGACAAACTGTGGAAATGTTGGAAGTGTAGACGACTCCGAGGCATGATTAAAATCATCATGTATTGCCACAAATGCATTCGGGTGCTGGGTCTGTAGCTTAGGAACTGATGACATCTCATGCTCTGTCGGCAACAGCTGAAGGTGGAATGTAAACAATTGCCAAAATTACACTGGTGAACTCTCTTGGTAAATAATATGGACGAAAACCTACTGTCAGGAGTTCGACATCTGGACCGCAGAGATGACACTTCAAGCACTGCTACTCCACCTCCTTTTCTTTTCCTGCTCGTCTTCAGATCTCTGTCCTCTCGTACAGTCAGGATACCTGGCAGAGAGACGTGGGAGTCGGGAATATGATCCTGCAGCCACATCTCAGTAAAACACATAACACTGCATTCCTGATACTCTGGCTGAGTCCTTGTAAGGGCTTGGAGTTCATCCATCTTGTTAGCCAGTGATCTCACATTGCCCATTATGATTCATGGAAGAGATCGCTTGAACTTCCTCCTTCTCTGTCTCTGTTTTGCTCCTGTTCTGCATCCACATCTTCTCTTTATCAACTCAACAGGGATTTGTGGCTTCAGTTGAGGTATTATTATTTTTAGCTTTTGTGATGTTAATCAGCTGCTCCTGGCTGTAAACCACATTGTTGCCATGGTTATGCATCATAACAAGTTATCAAAAAGGGAACAAATTAAAAGCAAAAATCCTTCCAGCTTCACAGCACCAAAAACTAAAAAGCATACAGGTAAAAACAATGAAATCTTCCTCAAGAAAACAGAGGAACCAATGTACAAAAAAACTAAAATGAATATGTAGCCAACAGAGCCACTCCAACATGCAGCCACCCAGAGCAGTGCAATTCTAGAAATGGTGGTAAATAAGTATTTGGTCACCTACAAACAAGCAGGATTTCTGGCTCTCACAGACCTGTAACTTCATCTGTAATAGGTTCCTCTGTCCTCCACTCCTTACCTGTATTAATGGCACCTGTTTGAACTCGTTATCAGTATAAAAGACACCACATATGGTTCAGATGAAACCAAAATAGAACCTTTTGGTAAAAACTCTGAGTTGCATACAAAGAACACCATACCTACTGTGAAGCAGGGGGGTGAAAACATCATGCTTTGGGGCAGTTTTTCTGCAAAGGGACCATGACAACTGATCAGTGTAAAGGAAAGAATGAATGGGGCCATGTATCGTGAGATTTTGAGTGAAACCCTTCTTCCATCAGCAAGGCATTGAAGATGAAACGTGGCTGGTTCTTTCAGCATGACAATGATCCTAAACACGCTGCCCGGGTAACGAAGGAGTGGCTTTGTAAGAAGCATTTCAAGGTCCTGGAGTGGCATAGCCAGTCTCCAGATCTCAACTCCATAGAAAATCTTTGGAGTGAGTTGAAAGTCCGTGTTGCCCAGCTACAGCCCCAAAACATCATTGCTAACAAAGGGTATATAACAAAGTATTGAGATGAACTTTTGTTATTGATCAAATACTTATTTTCCACTATAATTTGCAAATAAATTATTTAAAAATTAGACCGTGATTTTCTGGATTTTCTTATTTTGTCTCTCATAGATGAGATATAGCTATGATGAAAATTACAGGCCTCTCTAATCTTTTAAGTGGGAGAACTTGCACAATTGGTGGCTGACTAAATACTGTTTTACCCCACTGTGTATGCACTAAGGAGGGATTGCTGATCCAAACGTCTGGTGAGATATTTAACTCAATTTGAGATGGACTGAGGTAGGATGGTAATCGGTAATAAAGGGAACCAGGGAGCCATAATAAAACAGAGCTTGGATGACTGTACTAAATGGAAACTCAAATAATAGATGACAAACCAAACATGATTAACAATGTGATGACAAAGATGGGACACTTAAATGGTAATCAGAATACTAAAAAAATACACAACTTAAAAACAATGTTACTGTCTTACCTTGTAGTCCCAAGGTTCATGACAAAACCCCACTTACCCCATGGAAAGTTGGTTCCAAATGACCCACCTCTCCAAGCTCCTCTGTAGGATCATCACAGTAACTAATATAAAAGTAAAGCAACTGTAAATAGCAATCTGAGGGAACACTTTATTTCCACTACCTTCATGTTCTGTTGGTTACTTGGGCCCAATATATTTTGTGTGTTTCACACAAGAAGGTAATCAGTGGTACACTGCCTCCAATTTCCATGTAAACAATTGATTTTTTTTTTAACAAGCACTCAATGTAAACAAGAAGATGCAATGCAATAAAAAATATTTGGATGAACCACCATGTCGGTTTTGAGCCTGCAGTTGTTTTAAGATGATAGGAGTCCATTTTGGTCTTGGCCCCTTTTGACCTGCTTCCAGTCACAGTAAATCTGGATTTATACTATACTTAAGATGTCAAGAGTTATCCACTGCCTAAAAACCTTTTACCAGAATCTCACATGAAAATTAGGAATATCTCTCTAAGCTTGACTTCCAGATTTCTTGCTAGAAAAAAGTTGGGTTTACCTTTTTTGTGAGATCCTACAGAGGTCATGCAGCAGAGCCATGTTTGTGACTACACAAAAGGATGTTGGCCGTTAACACGACTTGCCCATCCAGCTGGATTAGCCTAATATTCTATTTATCCTCTCTTTGTTGAGTGATAAGTTTGATGTTTGTTTTTTTTACCCATCTTGGGATATGTAGCAGAATAGGCAGCATTCCCATTGGTAGTGTGTATGGGAATAAAAGCGATGATAAGGATATTAAGCTTTAGTCACTTTCTTAAATCTTATTTTGAACAAAAACACTTGTTACTTTAATGCCCATTCTGTATAGTTAACAATATTTGGATTGTATGATTCCCTTTTAAACACTTTTATTAACTGTCTGTGTTCCATTAGACCTGTTAAGTCATTTATTTCCATTAAATGATGGTGTTACAAGAAAAGTTGAGGCCTAAAGTTGGTTAGATTAATGATTGAGTTATACATTTGAAAAACATTTACTAAAGATCCATCAAGAAGACTGATGGTCATACCCTCACTGCATAGTCATGCTGATGGCTTAGTTAAAACACTAAAGCAGAATGGTTTATAATGCCCTTTGAATGTTGGGCTTAATGTTATCTCAGCGTTCAACAAGGTTTATTCCATCTCCCCAGCATCGTGCGGCAAGCCCATGCTGAGCACCACTCGCATTAAAATTCAGATTGATCAACTCTCTGATAATTCATTTCTGCTCTGGTGGGAGCATCATCACAAAGCACAAGTGGTCATCTAGTTATTTGATTAGCACCATAATTATTTTAGCCATATGCCAAAGCTTTCCACAGCACCTGATCCGACCCAGACACCAGCCAGGGATGGATCTGAGCCGAGCGCACTGTTTGCTGCTGACAAACCATCCTTATTGACATTTTCTCTGTTCTCTGTTTGCTTCTTTATCGCTCACTGTTTTCTTTAATCCTTCTCAACTTGGCTATTCCATCCACGCCCACCCCACAGACCCCCACCCTAACACAATTTTCTCTCACCCTCAACCCCCACCCCGTTCACTTGATTATGTCGAGCCAGTCGGGGAAAGTGTCACTATGGAAACAGGGGCAGAGGCAGTGTCTATGGAAGCAAAGGAAGGGGAGAAAAAGATGAAGGAGAAAGAACGAGAGCTGGCTGGTGCGAAGGAATCCAGGGGTGGTCATTTGCTGCAGATAATTTAATTTTTTATATTTTTATGTAAAGAAAATAATGGTAAAAGAAATGTGTTATTCAGGAGGAAGTGGAAAGTGCTAGTTCCCCACTGGGTGGTGTATTGTTATCCAATGCACCTCACTGTGCTATAAGTGCTCCTTTTTTTCTGTAGGTATTTCTGCACCCACTCCAGCAATCTTCTTCACAATCGGCACACTTTCTGGATTTGTAGAAACTGTTAAAAATTCTCTTAAATCTTTTATTTTTATTTTCTTTTTATAAGTTTGCTTTGTTTTAGCTCTATTTAAACATGATCTTTGAATACATAGTAAGGTGATATTTGTGGGACTTTATTTCATTTAGGCACAGCCTAAAGTCTAAAGTAATGAAAATAAGTTAAAAGGTTATTTCAAGCTAAATCTTTCTTAAGATGCCTGCACACTGACCTTAACTAAAAATAATGTCCATGTTTTTAACATAGACAATTAAAATGCATCAAACTGTTTTTTTAGAACAGAAAATACTAATTCATTCTGCTGCTTAAATAATATACCATGTTAATAACATAGCAACCCATTTGTTTATTATATTAAGCAATAAATGAGTAAAAAAACAAACTAAATTAAAACATTTCTAAGTAAATGTGCTGTTTGCATTGAAACTTTTCCTTATACTGTTATATAGATGATTAATTATTAAGTTTAACCTGCAGACATGGCAGTTTTTCTGAAAGCCACATTTGTCTTTCTTTTTAACAGGGAGAAGGTATAACAGCCTTATTCTGCCCGCTGACCAGCAGTGTGTGGCAACAGTTGTGGAAGAAGTAGTTCTACGCTGCTCAATGTATTTATATTGCTGTCGTCTTTGACATCACATAGGACTTAAACCTTAGAAATGCTGTGATGGCAAATTTATGAGATTTCTTTTAAGCAATGCCTTTTTAAGGTATATGTTGATATACAAGAGATGATCTCATGCCTAATACCTATCCTTAAATGTAGAACTTGAGCAAAGTATACTTTTAGCTAAACATTAAATCTTACTTAGTCTTGTGCTAAACCAATTTACATACTTTTTTTAAACCTTGAGTGGTACAAGGATTGTACTCTGACTTGATGAGGGAGAAACAAACTTGGATTCAAGAGATTAGGTAGCTTCTCAACAGTAGCTTTAACAATCTTAGGTTTATAAGGATTATAGGTGGAGCTACTTTAGACAGTTTTTTTCTTGTCACAAGCAGAAATATTTCCAAAACCGATACATTTTTCTTTCTTTGAAAAGTGTAATTTAAAAAAAGCAGTGCATAGAACCAGGTGGGAGAGGGCAGTGTTTCTTCATTAATCTGATGGAAACATTTAATGGAACATTTAAAAGGAATTTTTTTTTAAACCTTTGAATTGTCTTCATCTGTCGGACTTTATACCATAATTTTTGCACTATTGAGCACACCTCAATAAGCCGCACGTTTTCATGTTGTAACATGAGATATTTATGCAGTAATACGATACACAGATTTTTTTTTTCCTTTTAGTTTTAATTTAAGACATGTTTTTTTTTTCAAACTTTCCCTGAAAATCGGCAGTAGTGCACCAACACAACTCAACAGTAACATGTTTGTTTAGAAAATAAAACATACTTTAGCCTACCAGAAAAGTCATTGGTCAGCATCTTCATCTTCCTCTTCTGCACTAAAGCACTGAAGTCATCTTCTTCAGTGTCTTCATGTCCTCTGAAAGCTATGTGTCAATCTCTTATTTCTGCTGCTGTGGGCGCCTTTTTGCACTGATCAATGCTGAAACACTCATGATATGCAGATGTCTTTAGCTGATTCCTTAGAGGGCCGAGAGACACGGCAGCTTAGAGGAGCGGGCCAACAAATTACCCCATCAGAAAAAGATCTGGTTAAATTTGCCTGAAGTTCTGATAGTGGAAATGCGCCTTTTGACGTATTTTTACACTGAGTGAGTTCTTCCCGCTGCCTCCGCCAATTTCTCACCATCAATACAATGATGTCAAGCTTGCAGTAGCTCTATTCCCTTCTTAGACGGCCAGCTCGATTGCCTCTAACTTAAAAGCTGCATTATATGCATTTCTATGTGTATTTTCCCTGATGATGGTGTGTGCATGAAAACTACCAGTACTGTCGTCGTCGGTGCATATTCTTTACCCTCGTCTCTCTCACTGTTACGCTTCCTGCTAGAGTGCCCCCTGGAGGCCGTTAGCCAGTAAAGAAATCTATTAATTAGCCGCATTGTTTTATAGGCCGCAGGGTCCAAAGGGTGTGAAAAAAGTTGCTCCTTATAGTCCGAAAATTACGGTAGTTCATTCTAAATTTAGATTTTTCTATTTGTTTTTTCCTGTTTAAAGAGTAACTAAACCCCAAAACAACTTTTTTTTGCTTCTAAACTGTATAAATGGGTCTTTACCAATGCAATCTTTCAGTTTCTGGGGATTTTTTAAATATTTTCGTGTAAACTTTTCTACACTTTTTGGTCTAAAAATTTCTTAGTGCTGCCCTCTTAGGGTTGAACTGTGGCTACTGCATTTGAATTTTGTGATTGGTGGAGAGCGGTACATCTTTACGTCACAGGCATCGACTGTGTCACAGCAGTCATGGTCTCACAGACACGCCCCGTGGGTTTGGGTATAAAACTATCAGATATACCGGCCCCGTGGTGAGTTTGGAGTTGGATTGCGTTTTTCAGGTTACCATTATTATCACATTAGCACTTAGTTAGCATAGCTAACATACTGTTTTGAACGTTAGCCTATGTTAGCATTACCACTCAGAGACCGGACCCATCCTGTCTCTCTCTCCCTCAGCAGCAGCGCCGGCCCTTGGGAAGCGCTGACTCAGCGCCCCGAGCCAGCAGCTCGAATTGATACGGCCGGCGCCGCCGAGGCACAGGGAGACAGAATGGGTCCAGTCTCTGAGTGGTAATGCTAACGTTCAAAACAGATGAACGTCGATCAGATCGATCAGTTGCAAAACTGCCAACGTCGCTTTGGTCACTGTCCATGTTTCAGTGTCAGATTAAGTGAGGTGTCGTTGTGCTCCTGAACACACCCCCACGTTCCCCCCTCTGCTCATCCTCCATAGTTTACCATACCCCTCCATTCTTCCTGGTACTGCCCACCGTGTAGAATTTTTCAAATGTTGTCTGGGGGCGGGGTTAGGATTTTTCATGGGGTTCAGTTACACTTTAACTTCTTGTCCCCCCCCCATTTCCTGAAATTGTGCCTTCAGGTAATTTAACTGTAACCTAGTTTCCATGTCACTAATCACCTTCTACAGCGTTCAGGTGTTCACCTTTTAGTCACCTTCTGCCAGATCCTTCTATTGTCCAGGCTTTCTGCCAAATTGTGTTTCTTGCCAGTGTACTCTAGTTTGTGTTTCCTTCATCTTATTGAAGTTTGTTTATGCATTGCATTTGTTCCTGCTGTTGTCCGATCTGCAAAGCAGTCATTCAAAAACTCAATTTATGACAGCAATAGTTTAAGTCTGGGACCCTCTCAGACAAGAATAGAATACTGTAGAATTCAAACTGTAATGTTTTAGTTTGGGGACTATGAATATTACAAATTTCACTAAATTACTTTAAGAAATGCCCTGTGAGAACAATCAGCAAAATTCCAAATTTTGGTGCATGTCTTTTGATTTTAAATCGCTGAAATAGGAAAAGATCAAATAAAAAAAAACTTGTAATTTAGCACCTGTAGAAAACACATTTTACTGAAGGAGCAGTAACTTAATAAGACAATTTTGTCACCATCAAGTTTGTGGTGCAGGAGAGAGAGTAGGGATGGGAGGGAGAAGGTTAGAAAAAAGGGGAGGAGTAGAAGAGGAGGGCAAAAGAGGGGGAGGGAGTGAGGTATGATAGTGAGAGTGGCTGAGAGGGTAGCAGAACGAGCCAGAGCCAGAGAAGGAGAAACTGCCCTCCGAAGTCTTCATTCCGGGGAAGACGCAGAGATAAGGTGGCAGTCCCGCTTCAGCTGTCCTGAAGTGATAACCATCAATTACGAGGTATGTTCACTTCTATTCGAGTGCCCCCCCTTGTTTATGAGTGGTAAACGGTGTGTGTTTGGAATGATCCTGCTGAGTTCAAGGCTTTCCTAGTAGCAGGTGCTTCTCTGTCTGTGTGTGCATGAGTGAATAGATGGATAAAAATTGGGTCTGATATGTTAAAATGTCAGAAGCTGTTCTGCTGAGACGCACATTCTTTGACATTTAAAGACTGATGACATTCCTTGCAATCATGTTCCTTGTCATCAAACTGGGACCTGTTGGGACATGACTTGATCATTTCACAAACTTAGCCTAAAGGTGTTGTTTTTTTTGTTTGTTTTTTGGTCATTCTCCTTCATTTGTACTAACAAATAACTGACCTAAAACTCCAACTACACTAGAAAAGCTTAATTAACTTTCACCTTTTTCCAAATTATTGATTTCAACACTTAATTTTTACATCTTTTGCATGATTGCTCTTTTGTAAGGCATTGACCTGAGAAACCACACTTTTCTAACGAACTCTTTGCTAAGAGACTGCTTCTCTAACCCTGGCTTCAGAGTATCTGTCAGAAGCTCCTCTTCATTAGTGCCATTAAGGGCAGTTTAATGTTATAACACACACAGGCCATATTGATCGGCAAACCTGTTCCCAAGGGGGCCATGGCTGAGACAAGCGTCCGCTCTTTATTTCTGTTTTACTCATAGTAGATCCCATTTCAGTGGAAGACCTGCAAAGTGTTAAAGTGCTGCAGTTGTCTTTGTCTAGATGTCATGATGTCATACTAATTGGACTGTTTTGTTTTCTAGCTGCACTGCAGAAAAATATTTAACAATGCAGAGTGGGAGTGTTCTGTAATAACTAAGTTGAGGTAAATTTGGTTGCATGGAACTGTAGAGGATGTTGAACCACAATCACCAATGTTAAATCAATATGTGCAAAACTGCAAAAGATTGCTTCAATGAAAAACTTTGTTGCAAAATATTTTTACGTATTCCATGCATTTTAATTTTACATGGCAATAATATATTTGAGCAGTTGCATGGTATTACCTTGCCCTTGATGCGTACAGCTGGTACAGATTTTAGGGATGGTGAGGTTTGGGGTTCTTTTCTATCTTGATGATTTAAGACCAAAGAAATTAACTGCAATATTCCAGATGGGTATTTCCTTGCATGCTTACCAAAGATCATGCAGCTCTATGTTTGTGTGATAAGACTGTTTCTTTGAAAGCCAGAGGTTGCAGGTATTGTACCAAACCTGTTTTATGTTGTTCTTTAATGGTAGACAAATTGAAGAAACCTTTACAGACCGAATCAGGGCTATAGCTTCAAGAAATCTCATAGATCAAATTTATTCCAATGTGTTGACAATTTGTGGATTTGTTTGTGCTTGCGACAAATAATTATGTAAATTAACAGAAAACTCAGTCCCACTATTGAAATACCAGCTTTTTTGTGGAGCTGTTTTCAGCTTTGTTCATGCTTTCTGCATAATGTAGTGACTTAGCATTGCCCCCTGCTAAGGGGAAAAGGGTTTAATTTGTAATTTCAAGCAAGTAACATTATTTTTCTCTCACTAACAATGAGCTTTGGTTTGTTTTACACCTGGAAAGACTATAATGCAGAGATAATTCCACCATCGGTCATCTTTACTTTCTTTTGTAAATAAGTCATTGAAATTAACTGTACACAAATGGCAAAAGAGGAACATTTCTAACATGGGCGGTTGCAGAAATGCTACCCTGGGCAGCTCAACCATATGTACGCTTATAAGAATCCAACTTTTATGCCATTTTACAAAGCAAATCTGTAATCGGTTTAGAATAATTGATTCTAGTTTTTACATGTTCATATATTGAGTTTTTTATGATTGCCTCAGGTTTGGGTTGTCCCAATTCCAACATTATTCTAAAAAAAAGCCCCTTTGTGTGGGATTTTTTTTTTTTTCAAATAAAGGTTTCATAGATCTTTTAATAGCATAGAATAACAGTTCAGATTTGACCAGTCTGAGTTACTGATAGACCTTCGAACTAGAGAGATTAAACTCTACAGGTTCCTTGGAAAAAGCAGTTAAATAGCCCTTTAGTTCAGAGCAGAACTTCAGCATAATCAATTGGCATTGTTGTCCACTCATGAAAACTCATGGAAATATTTTGTGAGGGTGCAATTGGATTTCCTTTCCAAGCTTTTGTGCTGCCCCCAGTGGGCCATATTGCTCATATAAAAATTTTTTATGAATGCACTTTTGAAGTGAACCTATTTAAATTAAGATTAGTTTTTGATTTGAGGTAATCACCTACCAGATTTATTGCACCTTGACCATCCTCTGCTAAACTAATGAATTCCAGTCTGTAAACTGTTTATTACATTACATGCCACAAACTGGCACAGTGTGACAACCCAGGCTGAAACAAATTATAGTACAGTAGATGCATGTATTCATGTGCCTGCAGGCTGCAGCTGTGTATATGTGGATCTGCGTATGGAACAGCAAAGAAAGTATATGGAGATCAATGCAAGCAGATGTTCTCTCTGCACTTCAAACGCTCACTCTGTTGTTGGCGCCGCAACGCTCCGACAGTCCTTGCGCAAGGGGGATCAAAGGCTAATGAGACAGCCATCACACAAACGCACCCGGCAGACCCATGAATATTGATACGGCTCTGGAGAAAGAGGAGGTGGAAGGGAGAGAGTTTCTTTGCTCGCTGAGCTGCAGATTAAAGAAGGCCAGGGTAGGAGGGGGTGCCACTGCATGTCAGAAGGACTTTGGGGTTGGAAAAAGCAGCAGGGCGTATGGTCAGGAGGTGCTCAGATTCAAGACAGGGCTGGTAAAAGTGATTTTAAAATGTCAGTGGACTCCATTTTGGCTTTAATTTCATTCAGAGATATAAATGGTCCTAACAAAATCTCACTTTTTTAGGTTAAAAAATTAAAAAAATAAAATAAATAAATAAATGGAAATTGATATCTCTTCGACATATGCAAAATTTCATCTCCATTTCAGCTAAGGGCAAAGCAAACATTAAAACAGAAATGTCAAACCACACTTAAATAGTTTTTGTAGGAAAAATGTTATGTATACAAGGATGTTCTGATTTTTTTTTAGCCATCAGAATGCAGACATCCATTTTGTTTCGTACATTGTTCTGTATGATTGCCTTAAGTTGACATGTTCCTCCACAAAACACTGCATTATCAGATCCTGCAGGTTGTTATTTTGTCTACTAGTGCAGTTAACCTCCTCAGTGTCCCTCACAGTTATCAGAGGGCCACAAGAACATGAAATATTAAATTTAGCTCCATCCCCTGCATTAAATCTGTCAGACACTGACAAGCTGCTTCCCCCTCTGGCTAAGTTTGTAAAAAAATAAAAATAAATAAAGGACTAAAATCAGCTAAAGGTGACATCCAGGATTTCACCATCCACAGAACTAAAGGTAAAGATACAAAGGCAATGTTTCTTTTCTTTTTTTTCTTTTTTCCTTGTTATTAAGGGCAGAGTGTCATTTCAGCCCTTTCCTGCTTGTCAGTATGCAGACAAAGACACATTGGAAGGAGGACAAGTAAGTGAGGCAGGCAGGCAGACAGACGGGGTGAGAGAGACTGATTTTGCTAGAGGGCCGTCTAAAGCTTGTGGGCGATGCTGCTTCCATCTCGACTTGGGGTTGTAAATCAACCATCCCCTCGGGGGCCTATCTTCCATTCTCAGACCTTCACAACAGCTTGTTCTCCAGCCTGTGACGAGAGGGGCTGTTGTCACAGTAGCCATCGATCGTGCGGGATGAGTTTATCGGACCCGGGGATTTTACCATCCTAGCGTGGTCACTGAAGTGTCCCATCTTGTCTCTGTCTGTGGGCTGCACACTCTGTCCAATGCCAAGTCACCACAAGTTATCGTCAGCTGTGTCTCACATCGCTTCAGACTGGAAAAAGATTCACTCACTAAAAAGAAAACAAAGATTTTAAGTTAATACAGCTTTTTGGTGCAAAGAATACACAGTTCATTTTATACCTTGGGTATATTTGGTACAAGCAAGGCAGGAATGGTTGGACATAAACTCAAAGAAAAATGCTAAACTTTAAAGAACGGTTTAAGATTTTTGAAAAATGAGATACTATTTTGCCTTTTAAACCATAGAGAAAGTAAAGTCTGCTTTGATAGATGGATTGAATATTATAACTATTTACTCTCATATTTATCTACTCTTTATTTTATTATTTTAACCAGTTATTATAATCTTTCTTCCAGTGTTTCCTCTGAGGGAGCCCTCTGCCTCGGGAGCTGTGGATCAGCTGCGGCTGCCTGGGTGCTCTCCAGGTAGTGCTTGAGTGGAGGTGGAGGTCTCAGCCTTCCCTCCACTGGGCACCTTGGGCCAGTACCTCGGCTGTTGTTGTCGATCTGCTGCTGCCGATGCAGATGGCTCCCCTAATGGCGATTCCTTACCTGGCTCATCCGTACTCGGCCCAATGTCCTTGTTTACTGTTGCTTTTAAGTCTGTGCGTGCATGGGAGATGGGTTGGGAGGAGAGGGGATATAACTGTCTTCATGCTTTTTTCTGGGGGGGGGGGGGGGTCATTTTAATCTGTAAAGCACCTTGAGATGCTATTTTGTATGAAAAGCACTTTATAAATAAAGTTTGATTTGAATAACCCAAGCTGTTTTTACGTGTATTTTGTTTTTCTTGCTCTACGATAAGTCAATGCAACCTCTTGGCTGTTCAGTGCAATAAAAGCCTAAAATAAGAAAACTGTTTTCTGTAGCTGCTCAAGTCGAGCCAGACAAGAAAATCTATTGATTCTGCTTTTAGTCAAAGTAGTAAAGGAAAAACACTGTAAAGCAAATGAACCAAGCCTCACTTCACCCTGGCTCTAGTGAAGTGGATGAAAAAACATAACTTAAACTGGTTAGAAAAATTTATCAGAAATCAGCTAATTCAATTAGGTTTTTATATCCATATCCTTTAGGTGGGTCCTCTTGCTGAGGTTAATTATCGAATACAAAGCAACGGCATACCAACTATTTTGTTTTCAGTGATGCAAAAATCTCAGAACTTGCATTTGCTAACATTGAAACTATAGGATCTACTTCCCCCAAAAGGAGGACATGGATATTGTGCAAGTAAGACTGTTGACACCAACACTGCGGCAAAAATATCCATCCATCCCTTTTATTCCGCTTATCCAGGGTCTGGTCGCAGGGGGCAGCAGCTAAAGCAGAGACCCAGACTTTCCTCTCTCCAATGACTTTGGCCAGCTCCTCGGGAGGAATCCCAAGGCTTTCCCAGACCAACCGAGAAACATAGTCCATCCAACTTGTCCTGGGTCTCCTCCTGGTGGGACCTGCCTGCAACACCTCACCAGGGAGGCGTCCAGGAGGCATCCTGAACAGATGCCTGAGCCACCTCAACTGACTATTCTCGGTGTGGAGGAGCAGCGGCTCTAGTCTGAGCCCCTCCCGGATGACAGTTTCTCATCCGACTAAAAGAATGGCTTAGTATTATATAACTCATACCATTGGATGAGAGTTGTATCATTCCATACCTCTTTAAAATAGTTTTTTAATGACAAAGTATATTAGGGTACTTAGGTTTTCCTCACATAATTTACTCGTCACTTATCCCTATTTATTCACCAAAGCACCTCTAATGTACACACCTGCTTTCTAGTATTGAGGTATGCTGAGGTTTTAAAGTTATGGTCTCAAAAGGTGGCTAAAATGTTATGCTTTAACTTTTGTTTGACTGTTAAATTTGTCTTGAGATACCATAGATATGGCTGAAGTGACTAGAGTGTGGGCAGGAAGGATGTCTTTTAGCGGCCAGTGTTGCAGCAAAACTGAAGAAGCCACTCTATTGTTGTCTCATGAAGAGGATGCTTTGGGTTGTCTTCCTGATTTTATGAAGAATCCTTCTTTGCATAATCATCTCCAGATATTCCACTGTTGTGCCCAGCCTTCTTTATCAGCTTGTTTAGCCTTTTTAGGTCCCTGGCTCTGATGCTGCTACCCCAACAGATGATAGCTGAAGAGATTAAGCCCATCCAACAGACTTGTGGAAAATCTGCAACATCTTGCAGAAGGACCTAAGCTTCCTCAAGAAGTACAGTCTGCTCTGTCCCTTCTTGTAGATGGCTTCACTGTTCAGTTTCCAGTCCAATCTGTTGTCCAGGTGAACTCCAAGGTATTTATACTCCTCAATCACCTCCACTTCTTCTCCCATGATGGAAACGGTGTTTGCCCTAACTTTTTCTTCTGAAATCTACAATCATCTTCTTTGTTTTGGTCACATTCAAGGTAAGAATAGATTGTTTCCACACCATGCCATTGAGCGGTCCACCAGTTCCCTGTATTCAGCTTCTTGTCCATCTCTGATAGACCCAATAACTGCATATTCATCTATTTCGGCAGATGTCTGGTCTCTGACTTGTACAGGAAGTCTGGTATGCCGATAAAATTGCTCCATTTGTGCCACCAAGCTTGATTGTAATATTATTGCAACACCAGACTTGACCACTTATGAATGACCAAAGGCTCCGTAATGCCACCTCTGCTTTGTGATGAAGTGGCCCCATTTTTTTTTTTTTCAATACGTTCCTAGGCCAGCTGAGAAATATAGTCTCTCCAGCATGTTCTTGGTCTTCCAGTGGGTCTCCTTCCAATGGATGTGCCCAGAACACCTCACCAAGAAGCCGTCCTAACCAGATGCCTGAGCCACCTCAACTGGCTGCTCTGGATGTAGTCAGTGCATTCAGTTACAAAGAAAAATTTAGCTAAAGAATGTGAATAATTAGTCTTTAAATAAACAATGAAATGTGAAAATATTCTCATCTTATTCCCTAAAAATATTCCATCAAGTACAGAGAAAGTAAAACTCAAAATAAACCTGTAGGGAGCTGTATCAAAGTAAAGCAAAGTATCTCCTTTTCTCCTTTTCTCCTCTCTTGGGGGATCCGGTCGGCCCCGCCCGGGTCCGCCTGGGGCTCTGGCGGTCCTTTGGACGTCTTTGCTCCGATCTCCTTCATGTCTGCATCCTTCATGTCTGCATCAATTCCTGGGAGACGGATTGATGCCTGCTCACACCAACTATCGAACACTCTTATGGAGAAACCTTATATGCACCAGCATGCTAACACACACACATAGATGTGGGGTCTCTGGTGTTTAAGGATATATTCTTGGGCTGAGGTTATCATTACTAGAGCTTGATTAATCGGTACCATGAGTTTTTCTGTGATATTGTTGTTGTATTTTTATATCTATTTTTGTGTGATGTGGTTGTGTAATTCTTAGTTCACAATGTTTGGTTGGTTTTGTCGATGTTCCTTTTTCGTGTTTTGTTTTTCCCCCTCTCTCTGCCGTCCTGTGGGTATGGAGGCAGACTTCAATGTTTTCCTGTGTTTTCTTTGTTCCCCTTCCTCTCTTGTATTTTCAACTCACCCTCTCTCATGACATTTTGTTTCCTACCTCTCTTCTTCATCTTCCTTCTTTCTTCTCCTTAATTTTCCGTCTCCGTGTCCATAACATCAGGAAATAAAAACCCCAACAATTCATAATAAAGATTTTTCACACATAAATCAAGTGGAGTACTATAGAAAAAGCTGTACTGCTCCGCTTGTGAAAGTAAATCTGTTGGGCTTCTACTTGGTACACAGACACCAATTCTGAGCTCCACACTGCCAAACAGGACACGTAAAAATAACAAAGTAAAGCAGAAGATGAGAATTAAAATGTTGAATCACTTTTTTTTTTTTTTTTTTTGCAGATGAAAAGCTGATGCAAAGTTCAGAGTTTATTGTTAGAGATGACTGTGTTTTAATGAGCATTGGGGCTTGAATATGTATTTAAATTAAAAGCAAATTAAATTTGAGTATTAGAGCAAAAGGTTTTCCCTTATGCCGTGATGGATTCTTTCCCAAATTGAACTACTTTAAATCCAAGGGGATGAATTATTCCATTTTTAAAAAGCCAATTAGCTGACACTTTCATGGAAATCAGAAAGTATTTGATTTTCTGATGTCAATTTGAATTAAAAATGGAATAAATTACACACATTTGAATATTAAAACTAGTCACAGATTCCTTTGACATTTCTGTCAAGTGAATATTTTTTGTCAATTTTACCTTTTTATCTCCTTTCATTATCCACTCGTGTATTTGCCAAAGTTGAAGAACAGAAATTAGGTTCTTATCTAATGTTTGGCAGAGAAAGCGGTCATGTAGATGTAGAAGATCGGTTTTAAAGCTTCTAGCAAAAATATCAACTGTATTTAAACGTGAAGAATTTCAAGCGAAGTTTGAATTCACTCAAAAATGTACTTAAAATGATAAAACGAATGATATTGCACCACAATGTCAACAGCACTTCTACGTTTATAGTTTTTTTTTCTCTGGCAATTTCAAAGCATTTCTTCATCTTGTTTCCTTTCCGTGAAACCCACAAGAGCACACCCACTCAACCTCCCGGCCTGCTGAGAGCACTTGAAAGCAATTTTCTTTTAATCAAGTTTACTATAAAGGGCCCTCTGATGCCAGCTTCAGGAACACCTCCATTTGTTTTGGGTTTTTTTCCCAACTCCATCGCTCTGAATTGAATTGATTTCTTTGAGCACTGTAAAGTGTTGTTTACTCAGAATTTGCTGTATTTATTGCTCTCTCTCTCTACTAAAAGCCTCGTTTTTCAAATACTTATATTCAGGATTTTAAATAATCCTTTTCAACAATAATTTAGTTTTCTAAATTTTTTTAATCTGTAAATTCCTTCCAAGAACCGAAAGAGGCCTGTACTTTTTTTTTTTTATTTGCCTCATGATGTGCTGGTAGCTCTTATTTCATTTACTACATATGAAAGAAAAGAAGCAAGGTAAATGTTACCATTGCTGGATAAAGACCGTTAAGATTTAATTATTTCCAGAGCATTTGTTAATTTAATTTCCCTTGCCCTAACAAATTATCATTACAGCAGCTTTTCTTTTTCTGACCTTAGAGACTGTATGTTGATCCAATTTTCTTTCCGATGGATGGTTTTTCTCACCCGAAAGAAATAGGTCTGAACCAGGAATATAAATTAAACAGTTTTAGAAAAAAAAAATTTGTGATATCTACTGACACTTAATGTACCCATTAGCAAGCAACTTTCCTTAAAAACTGAGTATATTAAGAGGAGGTTAAATGTGCTTCATATTAACCAACCACTGCACTTGGCTCTGACTGTAGATGACTACCTCCTTATTCTCTTGTTTCCCACTTCGAGAAACAACTTTAGGCCCATTACATCATATTTTTATCCCAGGGAAACTGGAAATAACGGATGGCTAAAGGTTCTTAAGAACTTGATCAACTTGAAGTATAAAGATTCTTATCTCACGCCTGGATAAATATGTTGGATTTGGTGGTTTGGTTCTAAAATGGTTTGCATCCTAGCTGTATGATAGGTTTTTCAGTGATGGTTGGTGATGTTCGTTCGAGGGCCCTGTTAATCCAGCGGTGTTCCTCAGGGGTTCGTTTTGGGTCCTCTATCGTTTTCACTGTGCATGTTCACTGTATATTTCTATTGTTTTCACTGCCGGAATTCCCCTTTGTGGGACGATAAAGGATTATTCTATTCTATGTTACCACTTGGAGGAATCCTGGCAAGGCACAATCTTCGTTTCCACTGCTATGCCGATGATGTACAAGTCTACCTGCCCATTAGACCTTATTCTGACCTAACTGTTACTAATTTATTGAACTGTCTTGATCTCAAGTTGTGGCTTTCTGAAAACGTTCTACTTCTCAACAATGACAAGACTGAATGTATAATTTTCACCCCACCAAACTACCCTGGTGGTGTTGTGTCAAATCTTGGCCCCTTAGCTTCCCAATCCAAACAACAGGTGGGAAACCTTGGTGTTATCTTTGAAATTAAAATTCGATAAATTAATGCGGTGGTCAAAGCGGGTTTCTTTCAGCTCTGCGCTGTTTGCAGGCTCAAGGAATTTCTAAATCACACTGACTTGGAGAGAATCATTCATGCATTCATTAGTTCCAGGTTGGAATACTGGAATGCCTTATATATCTGTATCCCAATCCTCCATTGCTCCCCTCGAACTCGTTCAGAACGCTGCTCCCCACCTTCTCACTAACACACCCAGGCACTGCCACATCACCACCATTCTTTTATCACTCCATTGGCTTCCTGTACATTTTAGAATCCAGTATAAACTTTTACTTTTTACATTTAAAGGAATTCACGGCTTAGCCCCATCTTACATCTCTAATACATTGTATCTGTGCAAAAAAACTAGGGCAACAATGTCGCTGGGGCAGCTTTTTCTGGAGCTTCCCGGGTCCAGATACAAGCATTGGGGTAATCTCTCCTTTGCAGTGGCTGTGCCTAAGCTCTGGAATAAGCTGCCTGCTGATCTGCGTCTAACCCCAGATTTGACTTTGTTTAAAAGTAAACTGAAAACACAGATTTAGACAGGCTGTTAACCTACAATGAATTCATAGTGGATTTCATGCCATATTTCTTTTCAGGCTTTTATTGTAGTGCGGTGTACTTTTTTGAATTTTTTTAAATCTAAATTTTAATTTTTTATTTTATTCTGGCATTTATTTCTCGTGTGTATTGTCTTTTCCCTTCTATATAGCACTTTGGTTACTTTCCAGGATTGTGGAAAATGCTAAATAAACCTTAATTGATAAAGCAAATTGTTTCCTGTGGAAAAATGTTATGGTCCCTGTGACTTTGTGTTTTAACACCAACATGTAACACCAAAATGATTAACACCTAAATGTATTTCACTTCTGACTTGGACCCAGTATACCAGCTTTAGTCTTTTAACCCCATTAAACGTCTGGAAACTATGAAAACATGTCTTATTTTGATGCATCTCTTTAAACTTTAAAAATAGTAATAATAGTAGGAATAATGGATGGCTTGGGTCCAGCAGTGATGTGGAAACTGATTTTTCAATAACGAACCTGTCAATGTTGAGGCTTTTATTTTGAGCATAATTTTGTAAGCTTTAAATTGACAGGCCAACGTTGTCCTTCTTGTGACTAGTGTACACTACATTACACTACGGGTTACATTAATATTCAGCCTATCTTTATGTAACACTGATGGTTTAAGACTTGAGCACATCTAAAATGTATTTTAAAACACAACATACTTATTACTGGTTTATACCTAATTAAAAATGTGAAACACACCTCTAATTACTAATTATTAATTATAATTATTAGCTCATATAATTAATTATTTAAGGAGTTGTAGTTAATGATGGCTGTGGGCAGGAAGGATTTCCTGTAGCGGTCTGTATTGCAGCGGAACTGAAGAAGTCTCTGACTAAAGACACTCTGTTGTTGTATGACTGTCTTATGAAGAGGATGCTCAGGGTTGTCCATATTTTTTTTGATTTTATGAAGAATCCTTCTTTGCATAATCATCTCCAGATGTTCCACAGTTGTCCCCAGTCTTCTTTATCAGGTTGTTTAGCCTATTTAAATCCCTGGCTCTGATGCTGCTACCCCAACAGATGACGGCTGAAGAGATTACACTCGCCACAACATACTTGTAGAAGATCTCCAGCATCATGCTGCAAACCTTGAAGGACCTAAACTTCCTCAAGAAGTAGAGTCTGCTCTGTCCCTTCTTGTAGACGGTGAACTCCGAGGTATTTGTACTCCTCAACCACCTCCACTTCTTCTCCCATGATAGAAACAGTGTTTGACTTATCCCTGTTTCTTCTGAAATCTACAATCATCTCCTTTGTTTTGTTCACATTCAAGGTGAGACGATTGTTTCCACACCATGTCACAAAGCGTTTCACCAGCTCTGTATTCAGCTTCTTGTCCATCTCTGATACACCCGACAATTACAGAGTCATCTGAGTATTTCTGCAGATGACAGGTCTCTGATTTGTACTGGAAGTCAGGTGTACAGTGCGAAAAGGAATGGTGAGAGCTCGGTCCCCTGTGGTGCCCCTGTGCTGCTGACCACCTGGTTTGACACACAATTATTCTGTTTCATGAACTGTGGTCTGTTTGTCAGGTAGTCATTGATCCAGGCGATTGTTGAGGGCTCCACCTGTGTCTTCAGAAGTTTCAGACAAAGCAAATCAGGCTGAATTGTGTTAAATGCACTGGAGAAATCAAAGAAGACCAGTTCTGACTTTGAACTTCAAAATAACATTTATAGATATTCTTCAAAGTCAGTCCCTTGTTGATCACAAGCATAGGTTCATTAGGAAACCTAACATAGTAATAATCCTACATATATTGGACTGAATCTCTTAATTTGAAGAATAAAATTAGATCAGTGGTTCCCAACCTTTTTTCCTTGAGGACCCCCTTGCTTGTGTCCAAGAGAAGCTGGGACCCCCAACCCCAACTCCTTCCCACATACACACAATTAAAGTGATTCCTTCCAAAGTTTTATTTGCAAAAAATAAACAGCTGTCGTTTGTAGTTCTTCTTCTTATTTTACACTGTGAGCTATATTGACGGATTTCTTTTCGTCTTTTGGATTTTATAAATGTAATATTTACAAATACAGTATAATTTTAGTAACCTCAAACCCTAGGCACAAACACAATTCTGCGGACCTCCTGCTATCTTCATATACCCTCTTGGGGGGTCCTGGACCCCAGGTTGGGAACCACTGCGTTTTATTATTTTGACAGTCCAAATTCATCCCGTTTAAGTAGGTTTCAAGTTCAAAGTATTGTACTCTGGCATAGACCAAATCATCTATTTTTGTAGAGTTCTTGTTAATTTATTTTGAAAGTTCAATCAAATCCTGTTATGATCACTGGTTTAGGCTCATTATGAATCTTAAACTTATTTCTTTAAAGACTTTATGCTGTGCACAAAATCTTACAACTGTGCTTACAATTGATCAAAAATTAATTCTAGATGTTGATTAATTTAATCCATTCAATGACTGAATAACTTTACTATCATAAGTAGCTTTAGAGCATTAACCAAACTTTGTTGTGCAAATCTAACATTTAACAATAGGTATTAATGGACCTTTGTCCAGAAGGTTGAACTACCTCAATTAAACATGGGTATAAAAGTAATTCAGAGACAATGTTGGGCGTTATATATGGATTTATATAATTGTTCACTTATTCCACAATGCACCTCCTTAATATTTTGGTGGATTTAGAGATGCACAGGTCCTGCCAACAACACTCTTTGGTGCTGAGTTGTTACTGAGCAAAGAGGACTCAAAGTTGGCTCATTTAAGTATCAGATGTATAAAAATGAAGTCAGGGAAGCACAAGTGTAAGAAGCGGTCTCAAAACGAGAAAACAATTCAGAGGCCTATCCATTTCTCATAGACCTCAACCTCTCTCCCACCCGCAGTGTGTCGTCACATCTGCTCCTTATTTAATATCTACATGCTCCCACTAGCCCAGAATATAACAACCAATAAGATTACCTATCATAACTATGCAGATCAGTGGCTTAGCCAGAAAAAAGACACTGGATGTGCTGCAGCAAACACTGGATGTGCCAAATTTATTCTCAACAAATAGAACATTTTTGCCACGGGCTCCCCCTACCTACATGCCTGCAGGCAAAACTAGTAGATTCAGAGTAACATATTCAAAATCACTTAACCTTTAAACACATGTTTTTTACCCAATTTAAATTAACAATTTTCAAATGCATATCCTGTAATATTTATAAGTAAACCTGTTTATCTTATTCTATTTATTTCTTACTCACACAATCACATGTACATATTATTTAAGCATCTGAACTTCCCACCTTTGGATTGCAGCTTCACAAGGCAAGGCAGCGTGGTTTGGCCTTAAACAGGTTTATTATTTCTTCAGAGTCTAGTTTGTCTGCAAGCTCTTTTTCGAACATGAGCAATGAGTTGCTATCAACTAGTCTCTCAGTGAGCATTGCAGCTCTGCTGCAGGTTTTAATCCTGTTCACCACCAGTGTTGCCAACTGTCTGACAGAAAGTAGCTGAAGTTGCCCCAGAAAGTCGCTAGATGTCGACAGATGACGTCATCATACGCTAATTTGCATAATGATGATGTCATCACGTGATGATGATTGAAACTGAAAGAAGGAAATAATTATATTTAGATTAGGATTACAAGGTTAAACAATACAATCTTCAGGGAAATGTGACTCTGTCTTCAAGAAGAGAGACTGTGGAACACGTTCTATTATTTTGCCTGAAGTATAGCTACTGTTCAGAAAACTGGTACAAAATTTACAAGATATCAAATTGCAACTGGACATATCTAGAGCATATCTTGCATGCATCAAATGTTTCTTGCCAACCGCCATTAAACAGAAGTTTGTTGCTTAAGGTATTTTCAGTGGGGGGTTTTTGTCATAAGTTTTACATGTCCTATGTTTTTGAACTTGCCATACATTTCGAACGTTCCTTGAATGCACCACAGGTGTGAGATGCCGATGGAGCGTAATACAGACAAGTTTCTGCCTTAATTCCCGTTGAAAGATCGGTCTTATAAACATGCCGATTTATTTTTTACTTTTGAGTCAACGTTAACTACCAAACAACTTTGTTTGTGAGTGGATGAAATGGACCGAAAAAGGTTTATGATTGGTCAGTCGACATAGTCTGATCATCCTGGGTGCACATGCGCAGATCATTCCCTTTCTGAGCGTCGGGAAGGAGCAAGCTGGGTCTCTAAACTGAAGCAAATATCTGCGACAAAGTTTCCCAGAAAGTAGCTAATGGTGGTCAGAAATGTCGCTAGATTTGTCGCTAGGTGCTTTTTGGAAAAAAAAAAGTCATTAAAGCGGGGGGGGGGGGGGGGGGGGGGGTCACAGTCAGGTTACGTTGGTTGCGTTGCCAGGTGCAGGTGTCACAACCCGCTCGCCTGATTACAATTTATTATTGATTGATCGAGTTAACATGCCCAGTGCAGGTGTGGCAATGCATCGCCTGGTGGCAATTTTCACAAATGGTGAGTCAAACATGTTAGGAAAAGCTACATATATGTATATAAATGCATTCTGATTTTTGGGTGTTCCAGCTGGCTCTGTGGGTGGCACTGGCACACCCGTGGCTACCCCAATGATGCAGGTGATACTGCGCTCTACATTAAGATGTCATCAGGTGACTGAACCCATCCAAACCCTAAGTAAATGCATCGAGCAAATCAATGGATGGATGTGCCATAACTTTCTCCAGCTGAATAGAAACAAAACTGAAGTAATTATTTTTGGACCTAAAGAGGAACGATCAAGAATAAGCACACAGCTTCAGTTCATGCATCTAGAAACTACTGATCGGGCCCAAAATCTAGGTGTAGTAATGGACTCAGACCTGAACCTCCAGGGTCACATAAAGGCAATAACAAGGTCAGCCTTCTATCACCTGAAGAACACTTCTAGGATTAAGGGACTGATGTCGCAACAGGACCTTGAAAAACTCATCCATGCGTTTATCTTTTTAGTCAGATTGATTACTGCAATGTCGTTCTCACAGGTCTGCCTAAAAAGTCATTTAGACAGCTGCAGCTGATCCAGAACGCTGCTGCTCGTGTTCCTCACTAGAACCAGAAAAGTAGAGCACATCACCCCAGTTCTAAAGTCATTACACTGGCTCCCTGTAGCTCAGAGAATAGACTTCAAAATACTTTTTGCCTAGTTTATAAATCATTGAACGGCTTAGCACCAAAGTATGCTGATCTACTGTTACTATACCAACCCCCCAGAACACTCAGGTCCTCTAATTCCAGCCTACTCCGCATCCCTAGTATCAGAACCAAACATGGAGAAGCAGCTTTCAGTTTCTATGATCCTCTAATCTGGAGCAACCTTCCAGACAACTGCAAAGCTGCTGAAACACAGTTCTTTTAAATCACAACTAAAAACTAATCTGTTTAGAGCTGCCTTTGAGTAATGTTTTCATGTATCGTATGTTTTGTTTATGATTCTTGCTTTATTGCTGTTCTTGCTTTATATGCTTGTCTGTGTTTTACTGTTTTTATTTTATTCCCTAATCATGTAAAGCACCTTGAATTACCTTGTTGTTGAATGTGTGCTATACAAATAAAATTGCCTTGACCTATATAAATATTTAACAACCACTCAGATGAAGGTTGGATAAAATCGTTTAAATTATAGGACTTAAAGAGACTGCAACTGCTGAAATATCAGCAGGTCAAAAGATATGAAACCGGAGCTGGACCTCAAAACTGATTGGTCTTCTTCAAATTCAGTTTCTTTGATTTAAGAAAAAATAAATAAACTCGAACAATGTCTGAACAGCCTGCACATAATGATGCCTGATGGACTGTAGAAAGCTAAAGAAGATCCAGAAAAAAGAAAAACTCTTGAATGTACTGAATCTTGTTTAAATGTTTTGCTTGTTGCAGATCCCATGAACAAGATGTACCAAGAGTGTTTCCTGTTATCGTATCTGAAGAAACTGGCTGCCCAGAACACACAGGTGAGTCTCATTGTTCCAGATTTCCTCTAAGACTTACTACAATCCAAGAGATTGAATATCTAGCCAAAAATTTTCTGTTATGATGTGTCGAAATGACCAGTAATCTGATCCTTTAAAGTATTACATAGTTTTAACATACTTTTTAAAGCATTCATTTTCTTCTGCTTCCAGTAAGGACTTCTTTTGAGTCCTTGGAGTACAGCTTGCTCCACAGAAAGTCTAGCAGAGACCCAAAGAGTTACAAAGAGAGACTATTTTCTGCACCATATTGGTATCACAAAGTTTGTAATTTCATAAAATGCATAAACACAACGAGCAAGTCTTTCCATATGAAACCCTTAAACAAAACTTCAGCTTTTATATTGAAAAATATATTTAATCTAGATCTGCAAAAACCTATTAGAGGAAAATAAACCATTTTCCAAACAATGAGAACAGTCAGCAAAAGTTTTCTTCCATAAAGTATTAAAATTCCAACCTACACAGCTACTAGGCTAATACGTTTTAATAAGGCACCCTCACAAAATGAATAAACACTCTGCTTCTTTAATGAACTGTAACCAGGAAAAAGAAGTGAAAAAAGTGTAAAGCCCTTAAATATCTTCATATGCATTATTAAAAGTGCATTGCCTGAGCAGACCTTTTTCAATATGTGGAAAATGAATAAAAGCTTAGATTGTATTTATTAGTATGCCTTTTTCTATTTTCAGCTCTCTTCTTGTATTTGGGTATTCTTTTTTCTGCAGCCCATTTTATTTTCAGCGGGAAATGGTTTTCAGCAAAAGGTCACCAATATACTGATAAACTGAGCCTTTGTTGGTATAATGCAGACTTGGAAAAAGGTCGGGTTGCAATGGAACACACAGTTCAAGAGAAAAGTAAACCATGACCAGATACCGTTAGAATAAAGTAGAAAGGGAATATGACAAATACCCAGTCGATCAAAGTAGGTCATTGTTTAGAACATTATTGTGGAGATAAAAGGATGCATGTTTTTTTTTGTTTTTTTAATGTTTGAAAATATGCCTGGCATGCAAGGCCCCATATATAAATCTCATATTCTAAATAAAATCCTGTACAAGTTAGGTGACTTCTGATACCAACTGATTCAAAAACAGACAGGCTGTGTTATTTAATTTCGGTAGAAATACGTCAACTTTGAGAAGGCCTCAGAATGTTGGAGAATGTTGGTGAACAAATGCACCATGAAGATCTAGCAACACACGAGACAGTTCAGAAATAAAGTTGTAGACAACTTCAAAGTTGGGTTAGGTTATAATATAATATCCCACACTTTAAAAGTATTACAGAGCAATGTTAAATCCAATAGCTGAAAATGAATGGGGGGTTTGGCACAACTGCTAACCTACTACTTAGACATGATGGTCTACCTTAACCTACAGTCTGTACAAAGAGAGCTGTATTCAAAGCCAAGCAAGCCATGATATCACTGGAGGAGCTGGAGAGATACACTGCTCGTGTGGAAAGATCCTACAGAAAGACAACTAGTAGATGTGCTCTCCACAAATACAAGAGTGGCAAAAAGGCATAAGAAAAGCTGTTTGCAGTTTGAAACTTGTCATGTAGAGGACACTGTAAACACGTGGAAGAAGTTGCTCTGGTCAGATACCAAATCTTTGTTGCCTACAGTGGGAAAAGTATTTAGTCAGCCACCAATTGTGCAAGTTCTCCCACTTAAAAAGATAAGAGAGGTCTGTAATTTTCATCATAGGTATACCTCAACTATAAGAGACAGAAAATCACATGGTCTGACATTTAAAGAAGTTATTTTCAAATTATGGTGGAAAACAAGTATTTGGTCAACAACAAAAGTTCATCTCAATACTTTGTTATATACCCTTTGTTGGCAATGACAGGAGTCAAACGTTTTCTGTAAGTCTTCAAGGTTTTCACACACTGTTGCTGGTATTTTGGCCCATTCCTCCATGCAGATCTCCTCTAGAGCAGTGATGTTTTGGGGCTGTCGCTGGGCAACACGGACTTTCAACTCCCTCCAAAGATTTTCTATGGAGTTGAGATCTGGAGACTGGCTAGGCCACTCCAGGACCTTAAAATACTTCTTACGAAGTATTCGTAAGAAGGATATTATATTATAACCTAACCTATTCGTTACCCAGATAAAAGACCCAGCCACGTTTCATCTTCAATGCCCTGATAGGAGGATTTCACTCAATCTCACAATATATCCCCCCATTCATTCTTTCCTTTACACTGATCAGTCGTCCTGGTCCCTTTGTAAATAAAACAGCCCCAAAGCATGATGTTTCCACCCCCATGCTTCACAGTAGGTATGGTGTTCTTTGGATGCAACTCAGCATTCTTCCACCTCTAAACACGACAAGTAGAGTTTTTACCAAAAAGTTATATTCTTTCATCTGACCATATGACATTCTCCCACTCCTCTTCTGGATCATCCAAATGCTCTCTAGCAAACTTTAGACGGGCCTGGACATGTACTGGCTTAAGCAGGGGGACACGTCTGGCACTGCAGGATTTGAGTCCCTGGCGGTGTAATGTGTTACTGATGGTAGACCTTGTTACTTTGGTCCCAGCTCTCAGCAGGTTTGTGGTTCTGGGATTTTTGCTTACCGTTCTTGTGATCATTTTGACCCCATAGGGTGAGCTCTTTCATGGAGCCCCAGATAGAGATTATTAGTGGTGTTGTATGCCTTCCATTTTCTAATAATTGCTCCCACAGTTGATTTCTTCACACCAAGCTGCTTACCTATTGCAGATTCAGTCTTCCCAGCCTGGTGCAGGTCTACAATTTTGTTTCTGGTGTCCTTTGACAGCTCTTTAATCTTGGCCATAGTGCAGTTTGGAGTGTGACTGTTTAAGGTTGTGGACAGGTGTATTTTATACTGATAACGAATTCAAACAGGTGCCATTAATACAAGTAATGAGTGGAGGACAGAGGAGCCTATTACAGAAGAAGTTGCAGGTCTGTGAGGGCCAATAACTTTGCTTGTTTGTAGGTGACCAAATACTTATTTTCCACCATAATTTGCGAATAAAATCTTTAAAAATCAGACTATGATTTTCTTGATTTCTTTTTTTCTCATTTTGTCTCTCTCATCTTTTTAAGTGGGAGAACTTGCACAACTGGTGGCTAGCACCATGTGCCATCGGCCTAACCCTTTTTTACCCCAATGTATTTACAAAATGGTATAAGCGGTAGAAAACCAGCAATGTACATGATGCTTAATACACAATCACTATTGTCAAAAATGGTATTGAAAGGATCATGCTGCAGGGTTGCTTTCTTCAGCAGGAGCAAGACAGCTGGTCAGAGCTGGACTGGAAGAAAACCAGTTATTCTTCTGAGAAACATGCAAATAGACCTCTTTTAAAATGAGATTAGATTATTTCTTCAGCCAAAACTGTTTTCTACATGGTGATGGGACAAAGACTTTTTAAATACATTTTTTTTTCCAACCAGAGGTTAAATGACATGCACAACATCCTGAACACAACATGAATAGGCATTGTGGTGGCAGTAGCATGTTTTGGAGGCTTTCCTTTACCAGGGACAATAAATCTGGTCAGAGTGGATGGCAAGATGCTTGAATGGAGCTAAATGTTAGGTCCTATTGAAAGAGGCTGCAAAAGTTTGAATTGGGGGCAGAGGTTCAGCTTCTAGAAGTAAAACAACCCTGGTCGTAGAAAGCTACTTTGAAATTATGTAGATTAAAGCCTTTTGGTGTTTAGCCAGCCAGAAAAACTAAAATCCAGCATGAATCTGTTGCAATATTGGAACATTTCCATTTAAAAATGCTCTCCCTCGACACTGAATGAGCTTGAGTCATTTTATGGGCAATGAGCAGAAAATTTAATTTTTAAATATTCCAACCTTGTAGAGAAATACTCCAAAAAGATCTTTACATCTGTAACTGAAGTGAAAGTTGACATTACTACAGAGTATCGATTCTGTGGACATGAATAGATATGCATGCCATGTGCAGAAACAAATCTCTTCAGAAAAATCTGTAATTTTCTTTCAACTTCATAATTTTGTGCCACTTTATGTTGATCTTTCACATCAAATCTCAATAAAAGAAACTGAATATTTTCTTTATAAAAGGGCAAAATGTTGACTAGTTCAAGATATACGGACAAGTCATTACTCTGGAAACAGATGAGCTGATAAGAAAATTAACAGGTAGGTGTTAGGAAGCTTCAAACAAGCTGGTGATGACATCAAGTATCACAAACCTCTAGCTATGCATAAGCATAACAAAATTGAAATTTGAAAATTGGGTTGACTGACGCAGAAAATGACAGCAATGAGCTCAAAGTGAATGTTGAGCTGTGTTCTCAGTATTTGCACCCTGAGATGGGTATACAGAAGAGGATGATGTGAGCAGAGCGAAATATCAGCCTCACAGAGCACAAGCTTAAATCTCGTGCTTTTAATGATTCTACGCTCCGTGAGCTCAGGTTGCATCGTGTCGGCGCTGACCCTCATGGCTGCGCTCTGGTGACACCTTCCCATCTGTGTTAATGAGATGACTCCACTCCGTCTACGGGTCACAGTGATATTTACAGAATCCGTTGTTGCAGCAGAGATCCACGCCTCCCTGTGGTGCTCCCTCGCCTCATTTGCATTGCTTTCAGACTTCCCCTTCCTGGCGTTCCCTCCGTTTTATCGCTCTCGCTGAGCTCCTCTGTGATCGACAGGCTCCTTCACACTTCTCTTCAGTTTGTATCGCACATGTTAATTAAAGCCTCTAATTAGCTTTCTCCACTAAAAGGCCGCATTAAATCAGAGTTGGAATGGCAAATGATTCCTAGCATTAGCATAATTGTGTTTTTGAAGTGGAAAAACTCAGGCATTAGGGATTTTTTGTTTCAGTAATTTGTTGTTTGTGGCTTGGCGCCTAAGGGGCTACTGGAGGTTGGTCGGGTGGATTTTGGGACCAGGGGAACCTACAGGGGCCCCAAACACTAATGAGGCCTGCTCCACTCTGATGGAGCAGATATGGGAAAAAACAATGTTGCGACGTGGTGCCGTGAGGTTATTCGAAGATTGCATCAGAGTGAAAAAGGACACCTGTGGTTTCTTACAGAGAGGAACGGAAAAACAAAGCATCTCTGCAATTTTACCCTTACCTGTTTAGTTTGTAAGAAATTTCATCATGTAGTACTGATTCCAACTGTCTTCTTTTCCTTGAGTGCAGTGCAATACAAAACTAGTTTAAAGGAGACGGGGACCAACCATTAGAGTTTTTATAAGTAAGATTTTGATGTTTTTCTGCACACATTTCAGACAGGGGGCACAGATTCTTTTTTAAAGGTGAACTCTTGTCCTATTTGAACAAGCAAGATAGTTGCAAGCAAATCAGTGTAACAAGCAGCAGCAACAAAAAAAATAGATTTTCTACAGAAAAGAGAGAAGAAAAGTAGCAATTTGAAAACAATATTTGCATGTTTTCTGTTGTATAAATGCTAACAAATATTGCTAGTAGTGGAACTGGGGGGGCAAAAAAAATGAAAATGTATTTTTCCTGCGCAAATGTTCAATTCGGTTTATTTATAGCGCCGATTCACAATAGATGTCATTTCAGGGCACTTTACAAGAAGTAATTTCAATACAAACATTCCAACCAGTTTAAAACTACTGCTGAATGTAGATACTTTTGCATAAGTCAGTATATCAAAATAAAAATGACTGATGAAAACATTCCAACTAGTGCTGTAGGACAAATAAGTGTTGCTTGCTGGCCTTAAAATAAAAATATGAACCATCTTTGATTTATTTTTAAGGAAGGGAGTTTCTAACACCTTTTCCCTAACCTTTAGGGATGCTTAGTGGGCACTTTCCCCATCACATGGGGAAGATTAATTTAAGTTTCAGGAACTCTGAGGGTCCACCATAATTGATTCCCAGTAGAAAATAAATTTTTGTTTTATTCTTTCCCAAACATTTGACTGGCATTCTGAGCACAATGGTACTGCAGTAACCGAATCAGTTTAGACTATAGTTTCTGAGGGCTCCATATATTCACATGTATTTGCTCCAATTCCAGGATGTGCTGTGGTTTTCACTCAAGTCTGCAGGATGAAGTGTCATCAAGACGCTGCAGTTTCCATTTGGTCTTAATAATCTTTGCATCTGCACTGAACACTGCAAATCCAGCCTAATGCAAGAAGAAATTCTCAAAAATAAACCCCACATGTCAGTCAGCTGCAGTAAGACATCCCTGTCAAGTTGGTGAGACTTTTTGAATCCACTCACTTATTAGTGTGAAACTCTTATGCCCCAGGTTATATCCTTTTTTTTTAGTGTGGCACATATGGATTTACAGCTGATTGCCACTGTGCACATCCTCACCTATCAAACATGAGTGAAGCTGTCTCCAAACCATGGATTGCGCCTCCGGGTAGACATAATGTACTTTTCAGAATCTTACTCTGGGCAAGCCTAGCTCTCTGCTGCTGTGGTGAAATTATTCACGGTGAACTTGCCTTCCCAAAGGCGCGGCGGTGGAGCAGTGACAGTTTGGGACTTGTGATAGCCAGGAGTGTTGTTATATGAGTTATTATTGAGCCAGCCAGATATACGGAGCACAATGTGGCACATTTTCGCTCCAGAGCCTTGAATCTGCTTCAGGCATGAAAAACCATTAAGATACATCGCAAGAAGTAGAAAACAGGTTGAAGAAATGATGTAAGAAAGAGGAAGTGGGGGTGAATTCCTTTCTTCATAAGGATGCTTTTAATTTAAATGTTTATTAGAGAATTCTTTCTCTGAAGGACATTATCCTTTGTTCCTGGGGAGACTGACGCAGTTATCAGGGATATATATTAAACTGCAAAAATGTCCTGTTTAGTCATTTGTTTAGGGATGGACATTTTTAGAAACTCCAAAAAATAGAAAAGTGGGAGTTGGGGAGGAGAATGAAAAAAGGAACAGTAATGTCAAAAGAAATGTGAAGGCTTCAGTTACTGCCAGACTCATTTTAGAAAAGTCTAACACTCATTATGTCCGTTTTACTGGTGCTGATAGTCAGAATTCAGTAGGAGATAAAATCAAGGGCATTGCTGGAGGCTTGATTTACACACCAGGAATTTCACCTTGTGTGACCTGACAGCAATTTAGTTGTAGTTTCTCAAGGTTTTTGATGAGTTTGTATTGCTTCATTTAAAGGGGCTATATCAGGTCCGGCCCTAACCAATGTGGTGCCCTAGGCAAGATTTTAAGTGGCGCCCCCTTGCATCGCAGTACAGTACTTGAACTGCTAGTGTACATATACTCACAAGAAACTAGCTTTGTTTTAGACATTCTTTTATTTAAATAAAACAATTGCACATTCAAAACCAGTCAGCTGGGTCTATTGGAACAACAGAAGGTCCGCTTGATGCTGCTGCATCACTGCTGGTTTGTGCTACTGAGGTGGAGGCAACAGAGGGACAGAAGAGGAGTATGTGGTACCAGTCTATTAATAAACACATGATTTAAAAAATACAATTAAATGAAATAATATAAATGAGAAACCTAGAGATAAATACATGATGTAGACCATAGTGTACAATATACAATGTATTTTTTTAGATACAAATTATATTAGTAATTCATATTAATTAAATGAATTAAATGTTATTATCATTACAATGAAATTCTAATTAGCAGAATGCTAAATAATCAGTAAACTGCAGTATAATATTGCATGTGGGAATGCTAAGTTATGCTCTAACATTAATGATGTGCACTTTAACACAGGTGTAAAGTTTAACATGATAAACACACTTTATAGACAATATGAGCTGTAACACAGTTAACAGCTGGCGTTACAACTATGGAATTATTATTATGATTATTAATGGTATTTTGATTGATTATTACAAGCTGGGAAAACGTGAGATAATGATTCCAATGAAATTAACATTAATACACCTGTTGATTAGATCTAATATTTATACATTTGTCCGAGGAAGGTACTCATATTAATATTTTCCATAATAATAGCGCTAGGCTTATCTGTTAGAACCATTGACTATTAATATTTTGGTTAGAACTAGCAGATAGCGCTGGCTATTTATAGATTATACAATACATTATTGATCATCGTTCTGTAACATCAAAATAATATCATTAACATTATCTTTACTGTAACATTACCTTTGTCTTTGGTGCGCTTTCCTACTATTCTTTTCTTTTTTTCCTCCCCTGGGCACCAGATAATTTGGGACGCTTTGACATATTAACTTTTTTTTTGACAAAAAACCGAATGGCGGGTAAAAGAAGTCTGATTGGTGAAGGTGGTTTCCCATCCTGCTTTGCTGCGCCTCATGTTTTGTTCTGCACCGTGAGCTAAAAGTATGTGTGATCCCTTCAAAAAACCCCTGGTAGCGTTGCAGATAGAACGTATAAACAAAAGTTAATGATATGTTAAGTCCATTGTTGCACCATCAAGGAAGTACAATTAAAGTGGGAAGTTCTTGACGTGGCTCTGGTGCCCCCAGGGTATGCGGTGCCCTTAGCATCTGCCTACACAGCCTATGCTGCGGACCCTGGGTCATGCAGCTGAAATATTTTAATTTATGGTTACAGTTTGTCAACAAAACGTCCTTTCTTTTTAACCATTTATTCATTATTATAAATGACTTTTTAAAATCAGAAATGTCTCAATGCAGTATGCACACATTAGAAAGAAAAGCTCTAGTCCCAAGTTGGAGAAGCAAACCAATGTTTGGCTTTTTTGTTGTTGTTGGGGGGTTTTTTTGGGGGGGGTTAAAGGAGGAACAGCATAGTATTGATATTCTGGTAAGTAACATTTCTTACTCTTATTACTGTAGAATATGGGGAAAACAACACATTCTAAGGTAACAGTTTAAAAGCGTATGTTGCGCAAGCTTAATTTTCACCATTTATCTAGCCAGTTTGAATTGCATCTGCTTTTATCTGCTTTACAGATTAAAATTACCCCACATAAAACTACATTCCCATCCCTCCCCCACAGATTTAAAAGCATGGTCACAGTTATACCCAACTCCCATGCACACACACAGTTAAAAGAAACAGTAAAAAAGGACATTGGGCTGAGTGCAGATGAACCATGCAAGGAAACGCCATCAGAGGAGCCATCTGCACCGGCAGCACTACATCAACAGAAGCAACCAAGCCACCGACACAGGAGCGCCCAGTGGTGGCAAGGCCAAGACCCCCACCTCCACCCAAGCTCCACCTGTTTGGCTGCCATTGAAATACTCCGTAGAAATAGAAATACTGTCACGTAAACAACACACATGCATCACTGCTACAGAATTGAAGTGCTACTTATATTTGTACAAATGGCGTGATGATAAAATTACTTGTCACTCTACACTATGCAGATCTCTGTCAGCACTGATTATTTTAGTAACTGACCGCAGTATGCTGAATACTTGGAGTAGCTCCAAGACAGGGCAGTTCAAATTATTTTTTGATGAATTTAGTCAATTATTTAGCCACTTGGAGATGCTCAGGCTTTGTATAGACAAACTTTCATCCCTAGGTCAGGTGATCCTTCAGTAAAAAAACAATGCATAACTGGTGTTTGTTTCACAAAATGCCTGTAACTTCTTTCGATTTGGACAGATACAAAATGTATTCTTTGATGGACTTTTCTTGCAACATAAACACTACTCACAATAAGTTAGGGATAGTGTTATTTACATGAGTGCTATTCCTATTTGGTCTGAATTTTAATGGAATAAGTAAAAGTTTCCTTTGATATTTCTAATAAAGAATGAAAAGAAACACCATTTTTATTAGCATAAAATTTATTACCCCATAAATGTAGGCAATAACATGGGTAGCCCCAAATAACACAAATTGACAATGTCAGTAGTGGGCGTTTCCACCATTTGCCGCAATGACTGCTTGACAGTGATGTCTCTTGCTCCTCACTAGCCTGATGATGTTGTCCTGAGGCAATGCATTCCACTCTTCCACAAGTGCTACAAGCAGTCCTCCCAGGTCACGTGGGGGTGGGGTACGATCATCCAGTCTCTGCTTTAGCTGGTCCCAAACATGCTCTATGGGGTTCAGGTCAGGGTACATTGCTGGCCATACCATATGAGGCACTCCGACTTCCTGAAGTCGAGCTGTGACGATTCTGGCACGATGTGCTGGAGCATTATCATCCATGAACAGAAAGTTGGGGGTGTGTTGGCAGAATTGGGGAATGATGATGGGTTCTATGATGTCTCTGAGGTAAGAACGTGCAGTGACTGAGCCATCTAAAATAACCAAATCAGTTTTGCACTGACTGGTGATCTCTGCCCAGACTGTTACACCTCCTCCACCAAAGCTAACCCGGGGACCACGTTGACCTTGGTGTATCGCTCACCTTGCCTTCACCAGCAATGATGATGAACATGATTTCTGTGCAAGGTCACCCGAAAGTCGTCAATGAACAGGACGGTAGACCACTGCTGCATTGTCCAGGTCACATGATCCTGTGCCCACTGCAAACGTTCACAGCAGTGTCTTGGTGTCAGTGGAGTCACCTGCAATGGTCGTCTGGCATTCAAGCCAAAGCGGTGGAGTCTGTTCCGAAAGGTTTGTTTGAAAACCCAGGTACCCCTCACATCTCAAACGAGCCTGCAGCTGTGTGGCAGTTGCATGACGATGTCTGAGTGTATAGGTCCTTAGTTACTGGTCATTGTTGCTGTCTGTCACTCGTTGGGCTCCACTCCTGGGTCTCCTACGAACTCTGCCAGTAGTTCTGTGTCTTGATGCAAGTCTGCTGATGACACTTTGAGACACACAAAGTTCACGTGCAACATCTGTCTGCCTGCCACCGACCCGAAGGCGCACTATGGCCAGGTGGCTGTGTGAAGGATGAAGTTGGAATGACTTACTGACAATACTAGCTTTTTAAACTCACAAAATGTTGAAATTGATGCCACATTAAAAAGGGTTGTCTTTAGTATTTTTTGGTGTTGGCCCCAATATGTAAGGCAGAGACCATTGCATGGAAAACACAAAATGAGGTGTGTCAATCACCCCAATACAAAGGTTTGAGGTTTTTATACTTGCCAGGTTAATATTTTAACACTAGAAAATAAATGAACCATGATGTGCATACAGGTGTATTTATTGGCCCTTTTACAGCAACTTTAAAAGTAATTTAGATGAAATCTAGTTTGGATAAAAGGGTTATATCTACTTTATCAACTGATCTTAACTTAAAAAACAACATGGAAACTGTTTTAAAATCTGCCATTTTCCTGATTTATTCTGCTGTGATTTTAGTTTTTTTTATCTTGTAAATTTGAAAATACTATACAGAACAAGCAGGTTGTTTTCTTAACATTTAAAACGGATTAAACACCTGTCTAATGTGGAGAAATGTTGTGAACATAATAAAAATGAACGATCCGTCCATCTTTTGTGCAAAAGTGATGAGCATATCAGCTAAATTGAACAAAGCGTGCTGGAAAATGACAGGCGCAAGAATAAACTGATATTTTCATTTAAAAATCCCCAGTCCCTCAGTGAATATAGGCGGCAATCCGAATATCAAGATAGAAATACGGCAGATAAACACACTCACCATTGACAGCCCTGATTGAGTGCAAGTGTCTGTGTTGGCGGTCAAGGTCAGCTGGTAATGGGAGAGATTGAGGATGGGATGATACGACGGGGGGGTCGGCAGCAGTCTCAGGTAATGAGATTTACAACCCTGAGCTCTTGCTGCACCCCCCCCCCGCGCTCCCCCTCATTCCTCACCTAACATGATTTATAGATCTAATAGACGTCACCGCTCTCACCTAAGATAGAGGCCTCACATTATCGCTGGGGCAAAGTAATCTGTTCAACAGGCCAAGATTATGGAGACAATTTTACCATGATGTTCCTGATCATACCTGTTAAACTGATATTTCTGGGCATCCAAAGAAACTTTTAGTTTAGCTACTGGCTGGCAGTAAAGATGAATTAATGCAAACCAATCGGTTTTAATAAAAACTGTATTTCTCATTGAGTTTTATCACAGGTAAACCAATAAGACAAAGCATTATGAACATTCAATGGGTATGATGCAGCCACATTCACTGCAAACTGCAGCTCACTGCCCTAGTCTCACACCTTTCTATAGACATCTTTACGCTTGGCCTCTCTTTTTCATTTGTTTATTGCATCAACTTTGAAGACAAAATGTTCACTTGATATTGAATATATCCTCACTGGTAAGAGAGGATAATTCACATTTCATAAACTTAAATGTAGCCCTTCATCCAAGCCTATTCCTAAACCATTGGACTTTTTAATTCATGAGTGGTAGTGGTTAAATGCTCCACTGTGAAACAGATCACCACCTCAAGAAGCTGGATCAACAACTGAATTGAGTCCTTTAAAAGAAAAGATGCAACATCAAAATTCCCCAACTAACTGTGATTGTTTTACTTTGGTCCAGAAAACTTTAATAGAAGGTCCATCTTGCTCTCCAAAAAAAAAAAACCAAAAAGAACTGTTTGCATTATTGTGGACACCCAAACCATTAAAGCAGGGTTCAGGGGTTGGTGGAAAATGTCATTTGGGAGTCAACCAAACGCAAGCAATCCAAAAAGAGCAAATAATTGACTAAGAAATCAGGATATCTGAAGCAAAAGAAATGCAATACTTAAAATTAATACCACACAAAAAATACAATAAAGTAGCTATATATATCGGAAATCAAAATTCTACCAGTAATGCAACAGATATCTACACAATTTAGCTTCAGCCCGATACACTTTCTCTGATCCTGTGTGAGTTAGGGCGTTGATTCCTTCACCGATCCAGATCCACATGTATATTTATACTATTCTGGACTCTGGTAAACCGCAGGCATCCAGAGATGTAGAGTCTTCATTAGGGATGTCCCGATCTGATCACGTGGTCAGAAATCGGGCCCAATCACGGGATTTTTAAATGATTGGAATCTGGTGAAAATTATCGGATAGCTATAACCTTACAAAGCAACAAGCTTGACATTTAAAATTCATCCTGAGATAGATTGTCGAACAGAATGACAGTGGCTTAGTTTTAATTTCAACAAGTTCCACTACATGGAGGACAACACGGCAACATCACACAATTTACAGCAGTCGAGGAATTTAGACAGCACAATAGTGAGCTGCTAGCTAAAAGACTAATGCAGGGCAAACATCTCGCCTCACTAGAGCGAAAACGCCTGCAGTTTGGACATATTTTAAACTGAACAGCGAAGGCAGTGCAGCAGCCACATGTAATCTGTGCAAATTGGGCATTTTGTGTGGTGAAAAAGACTGATCTCCATTCAACTCTGTGAATTTGATATACCACTGACAAAAACACTGAGCCAGTCAACACCGAAAGATACATTAAAAAACAAGGAGAAATTGTCAGCTAAAAGCTCAAAGAGATCATAGCAAAGACAACCGGACTGATTGTACTAGAGGAAAAAACAGAAATGCCGATGCAACTTCACCCACTTCCTAGGTGCACGGAAAAGAGGAAAAAACATCAAAGACAAAATTGTAAGAGCTGACCAGAATCACAATATCCCAAAAACAATTACACATAATTTGATAGGACACTTTAAATGCGGTAGGTGTATCAACTGCCAGTATACCTCAAATATAAAATACTTTACACACCCCAGCAATAATAAAACGATTGTGATTAAAGATTTTATAACTTGCAAGACAAAAATTTTTTATTTGATTAAATGTCCATGCAATAAAATTTACATAGGGGAGACTTCCCGAGCCCTTAAAAACCGGATCTCAGAACATAGGAGTGCTATTAAAAGAAATGACACTTCAATGATAAACATAAGAGTGCATCTATATTTTTCATTGGGATCGAAAGTATTAAAACTAATAGTAGGGGTGGCAATACAAATACCATTAGAAAGAAGAGGGAGGCTTTCTGGATATATTATTTGAAGAGTATGTTTCCCTTAGGGATGAACAAGGAATTAATAGTAAACGAGTTTTTATAAGAAAATTTTACAATTTACCAAAGGGTAGAAAAATGGCCCGTAGTCTCCCCATCTCTTTAGACATGTATGTATGTATGTATGTGTGCATGCATGCATGTATGTGTATATTTACATTTAGGTGTATGTGTACATGTGTGTTTATATGTATATAAATATATATGGAATGTATATTTATGTGAATTTTTATGCACATATATTCTTCAACATTTTTTATGTGTTTGTACGTGTATATATGTATACATGTGTGTGCATCTACATATGCGGGCATGTGTGTATATGTGCATACATATACATATGTATATATTCTTATAGTTCATGAAATATTTCTAAATATTTTTTATCCTGTTTTTTATTCGTGTCCTTTTTTTCTGTTATTTCTTTTTTTCCCCCATCAATCATTAATTTTATCCTACGTGGTTAGGCCCCCTGGGGTTCAACCAACAGGGAGCAGTTGTTCATGGATGTTATGGGTGTGTCTTGTTGGCTTATCATTTGAGTTACTGGTTTGAATGTTTGCTGTTTTTCTTTGCTTAATGGATATTGGAGTCTTCCGGAGTAGTGTAAACTTATTGTTGATATATTGTACTGTTGAACCACTAATATATACATATATTTCAGATTTTGCCCTTTTTGTGGATTTTTCAAGGATAATTGTTCAATTAACTTCAATACTCCTCCCTCTAACTTCATTGGCTCACTCATGTATGTGTCAAAAGATGATTGGCTGATATTAATTATTTTGTCTTTTTGTAGGTCACATTGTATTTAACCTGTGTGTGTGTTTGTAATTCTTTTAATGACCCTGATGAAGGCTTTACGCCGAAACGAATGGGTCTTAATAAAGTGATTGTACTGGAGGACCAGCCGCTGTTTGTTGTTGCAAACTTGGGATTTTGCAGTCTCTAGAACACCTTGAGCCACAGTATGAGATGCTTTCTTCTCACTACTTTACAGACTCTGCCTGGCATTAACAAACTACGTGACAACCTGCTAGTTCTTTTATCAAAGATGTCTGCTTTTGGGGTTACCACAGACATATGACATTTCTCTGTTTGTCGGATGTCACTGCTAAGCTCTACTGCACAATGGGTCGACTCAAGTTTTATTCACAATGAGGCGACCTTGGATGCGCAACACTAGCGAATCTCACACGGTAGAGTGTCATAATATATAATAATAAAAAATCTTAGAAGGACAACTTGGATGTGTTGTCCTTTTTTCTTATTTTAAAGCATTGCGTATGGATTGGATCCGTACTCCGTATTGGCAGATCTTCTAAATCAGATGACTCGGACTCGACTTGGGGGCAAAAAAATGGGATCGGGTCATACCTAGTTTTCACTAACCTTGTGATGACAAGCATACAGTGGGTTGTACAGTCTATCCAGAAAAGAAGAAAAAAAACTAAGAGCAATTGAAGGGATTTCTTGCAAGGAAATCAATGAAAGTGTCTCTTTGTGGTTCTTAAAATGTAAACTATTCAAATGGAGAAAATTCCAGATCTCAAAGCATTATTTTGTTTTTCTTCATCTGATTGAGGTATGACTAGTCCTGTTATTTCCCTGTTGTGTATCATTCTCCTGGTGGTGGCCACTATCGGGTGTTTGTCAGATTTGCTCCATCACTTTGTATCAATGTATGGTTGGAGGTTGGTACTTAAGGGTTTGGGGTATTCCACCACCAGTGAGCGGTCAGCTGCACACGGTGGTCCTCTTTGGAAATATTTGAGTTGAGATGAAGAAAATTCATCTTGGTCGTTTTGCACCATTACAGTAAAAAAAAATAGAAAAAAAAGAGAAATGAGGCCAGAGACATTTAGACAAGCAACAAGCCTCGGCAGCTACAGGAAAGCTCACTGTATTATAAGAAGCTGCTTAAATGTGTTTTTTCGAGGTTTCTAACTCTGTTCTCCATTAAATGTGTAGGTTTTACAATGTTTGCAGCCTGTTGGATAAATTTTCCTACATTGTCTCAAACTAGATAATACAGACTGCAGTTCCTGTTGGCAGTGTTGACTGCTTCACCAGCTTTAAACGTTTAGAACTTGTATTACTTTAACATGTCACCAACCAATGCTCTTGACTAAATTTTTCCCGAATGACACACTTCTGTTTGGTTGAGCTGCTCTTTTCCTGAATTGTTGAATATTGGTGTTAAAAGTAGGGCTGGGTGATATGGCCTAAAAATAAAATCTCAGATTTTTTTCACACCAAATCTGGTTTTAATCAATTTTTTACTTTCTCCCTTTACTTTCTTAAACAGAAATAACTAATGACAGAATCTATTTTTTAAAAACTCTTATTTTAATATCTCTGTTGGGAGTCTACCTGAATTCAAAGTTGTGTGCAAAGTTGGTAGCACATACCTCGCGTCCAAAGTTTTCAGTAGGTAAATAAAGCCAGGCTTTTCCACTGTATAAAAAGGCACCATATCTTTAGCAATATAAATTGTGATGGCATCTGTGATTGCTTTCCACTGGACACCCATCTTATCATAAGGGACACAGTGTGAAAATGATTCCCCTATGGTGGCTTGTCTTTTGGCTGTGTTTTGTGAGCTGCTGCTTGCTTGAGCATCTCATAGAGAGCAGCACTTCTCCCACTCGACGGAGTGCCTCTGTTTCAAATTCAATTCAAATTCAAAAATACTTTATTGATCCCAGAGGGAAATTAAGTGTTTGTATAGCTCATATAATTAATTCTTTAAGGAGTTGTTGTAGATGATGATGGCTGTGGGCAGGAAGGATTTCCTGTAGCGGTCTGTATTGCAGCGAAACTGAAGAAGCCTCCAACTGAAGAGGCTCTGTTGTTGTATGACTGTCTCATGAAGAGGATGCTCAGGGTTGTCCATAATTTTTTTGATTTAATGAAGAATCCTTCTTTGCATTATCATCTCCAGATTTTCCACAGTTGTCCCAAGAACAGAACCAGCCTTCTTTATCAGGTTGTTTAGCCTTTTTAAGTTCCTGGCTCTGATGCTGCTACCCCAACAGATGACGGCTGAAGAGATTACACTCTCCACAACAGACTTGTAGAAGATCTCCAGCATCTTGCTGCAAACCTTGAATGACCTAAGCTTCCTCAAGAAATACAGTCTGCTCTGTCTCATCTTGTTAACGGTTTCACTGTTGTGCCTCCAGTCCAGTCTGATGTCAAGGTGAACTCCGAGGTATTTATACTCCTCAACCACCTCCACTTCTTCTCCCATGATGGAAACAGTGTTTGACTTATCCCTGTTTCTGAAATCTACAATCATCTCCTTTGTTTTGTTCACATTCAAGGTGAGACAATTGTTTTCACACCATGTCACAAAGCGGTCCACCAGCTCTCTGTATTCAGCTTCTTGTCCATCTCTGATAAACCCGGCAATTGCAGAGTCATCTGACTATTTCTGCAGATGACAGGTCTCTGATTTGTACTGGAAGTCTGAGGTGTACAGAGTGAAAAGAAATGGTGAGGTCCCCTGTGGTGCTCCTGTGCTGCTGACCACCTGGTTTGACACAATTCTTCAGTCTTACAAATTATGGTCTGTTTGTCAGGTAGTCATTGATCCAGGCGATTATTGAGGGCTCCACCTGTGTCTTCAGGAGTTTCTGACAAAGCAAATCAGGCTGAATTGTGTTAAATGCAGTGGAGAAATCAAAGAACATGATCCTCACAGTGCTGCCTGCTTTGTCCAGATGACAGTGGGTTGGTTGAAGTAGGTGGATGATGGCATCTTCAACTCCAACTCCACAACGATAAGCAAACTGCAGCAAATCCTGATACTTTCTTGTTTGCTTACTCAGGGGTGCCAACAGGAGTCTCTCCAGGACCTTCATGATGTGGGATGTCAGGGCAACAGGTCTATAGTCATTGATGACTGATGGGTGAGTTCTTTTGGGTACTGGAACAAGGCATGATGTCTTCCACAACACTGGAACCTTCTCCTGAGTTAGGCTAAGGTTGAAGAGGTGCTGCAGAATCCCACAGAGCTGATCTGCACAGGCCTTCAGGACTCTGGGGCTGACACCATCTGGAACTGCAGCCTTGTTCCGGTTCAGTTTCTCCAGCTGCCTCTTCACCTGACTTTTGGAGACAGACAAGGGGGAGGGGGAGGCAAAGGGGGTAGCAGAATTACCTGACTTGGTTTAAGTCAAACTTGTGGAATAAGAAGAGTCCATGGCTGAGGTGAAGGATAAAAAATCCAAGGTGTAACAGGAAAGCTATTGATCAGAGGAGAGTGGGATGTCTGTTTGGCTGGGAACAGGAGAGGGGGATGCTGAGCTAGTTCCTGAACTGAACCTGTTGAAGAATGTGTTCAGTTCATTGGCTCTGTCCAGACTTCCATCTATCCAATCCTTCCTGTCCTTAAAGCCTGTGATCTTTCTCATTCCTGACCAGACATCTCGGATATTGTTCCTCTGTAGTTTGTTCTCCAGCTTCTTCCTGTATGCCTCCTTGCTGTCTCTGATCTTGACCTTAAGTTGCTTCTGTATACTCCTCAATAATTCCCTGTCTCCCTCCCTGGAGGCTCTTTTTTTCTTGTTTAGCAGTTCCTTCAGGTCACTGGTGATCCAGGGTTTGCTATGATGGAAGCGTCTCACTGTTCTGGTGGGGATGATGTTGTCCACACAGAAGTTTATATAGTCAGTCACACACTCAGTCATGGCATTGATGTCCTCTCCATGTGCTTGGCAAAGAGTCATCCAGTCTGTGGTCGCAAAACAACCCTGCAGGGCTTCTTCAGCTTCCTGTGACACAGTTCCTTTCTCACAGTTTGTTTTGTCACAGGTTGCCTCTGAACAAGTGGTTTATATTCTGAACAGAGAAAAACAAGATTGTGATCTGATTGTCCCAGAGGGGTCTTGGTTTGGACGTGTATGAATCCTTTACATTTGCATAAAACAAATCCAAGGTCCTGTTTTCTCTTGTAGAGCAGCTGACAAACTGTTGAAATGTTGGAAGTGTAGTAGAGAGCGAGGCATGATTAAAATCACCAGATATTGCCACAAAAGCAGTGGGGTGCTGTGTCTGTAGCTTAGCAACAACGGAACTGATGACATCACATGCAGTGTCGGCAACGGCTGAAGGTGGAATGTAAACAGCCAAAATTACACTGGTGAACTCTCTTGGCAAATAATATGGACGAAAACTCACTGCCAAGAGTTCGACATCTGGGTTGCAGAGGTGACACTTCACAGTTACATGTCCTGGATGACAACATATGTTGTTGACAAGGACTGCTACTCCACCTCCTTTTCTTTTCCTGCTCCTCTTCAGATCTCTGTCTGCTCGTACAGTCAGGATACCTTGCAGAGAGACGTTGGAGTCGGGGATATGATCCAGCAGCCACGTCTCAGTAAAACACATAACACTGCATTCACGGTACTCTGGCTGAGTCCTTGTAAGGGCTTGGAGTTCATCCATCTTGTTAGCCAGTGATCTTACGTTGCCCATTATGATCGATGGAAGAGATGGCTTGAACTTCCTCTTTCTCTGTCTCCTTTTCGCTCCTGCTCTGCATCCACGTCTCCTCCTTATCAACTCATCAGGGATTTGTGGCTTCAGTTGAGGTATTATTTCAGCTTTTGCGATGTTAATCAGCCGCTCCCGGCTGTAAACCACATTGTTGCCATGGTAACGCATCATAACAAATTGTCAAAAAGGGAAACATTTACAGCAAAAATCCTTCCAGCTTCACAGCACCAAAAACTTGAAAATATACAAATCAAAAAAATGCAATCTTCTTTAAGAAAAAAGAGGAACAAATGTACAAAAACCAAAACTTAATATGTAGCCAACAGAGCCACTCCAACATGCAGCCACCCAGAGCAGCGCAATTCAATTTCAGGTGTTGAAACAAATTCGTTGTACTCCCACCTTTGGTAGCAACAGCCTTCAAACAGATTTTGCAGTGTGCTGTTTGTTGCTCCAAGTCTGAAGTCACAAAACCGAACCAGTTCCATATAACTGAAGAAATTGTCCCTTTTTTGGGAACAAGCTCCTCTTTGCCAGTTGCTATTTTGACGTCTACGCGTTGAGAGAGACGGACTGGCTGACCTTGCTCCAAACTATGGAAGCCAAAGAGAGCGGGGGGGGGGGGGTAAATCTTGATTTTCCCATAAATAAATTTTTTAAATGGCAAATTCGAATTAATCGATAAAATCGGTTTTATTGCCCAGCCCTAGTTGAAAGAAATATTTAAATTCAGATTTTGGGCCTGGACCTAAAGAAAAGTGATTTAGAGCATGCCTAGTTTAAGGTGCTTTTCTCCTGATATTTGATTTAACAGAGAAATTTGGTGCAGTAATGTTTAATTAGTTCCCGCATTGAAAAAAAAAACTGAATAAGGAAGGTTATATGGATGCATTACCAAACTGAAAAATCAGAAACTAGAAACTGTGCTGCCACAAAGAAAGGTATGCAATTCTCTGTGCTGGTCTGCTCATCTGAGACTCTTACCCCTACTTTCCACTGGACGTGTAAGCGGCACGTAACATCTGTGAAGCGTAATACGCAGCTTATTAAAGGTCCAATTAAAGTCAATGAGGCCATTTCCACCATGCGCGAAACAGTTCAAATCGGACGCATCTCAGAAGTGTTGTAGCAGCCCTCTCCTAAATTTACGCGGCTGGTCCATTTTTTTTATGCTCTGCTTCTAAAACGTGTCAATCTCAGCAGTTTTGATCCGGCCAGACAGGAAATCAGGCATTGAAGCAGTGAGAATAGCCCACATATTTTCAAAATAAGACTCATGCAGATTTCCGTCTGCTTGACTACAAAAAAACAAAACATGACTACTTGTGATACCAGGACTCACCTGGATGTTGAGTTTGATACTTACTAACATTTCAATAGCATTTCCCCCCTTCACACTACTCTTTAAGTTATGCATTTGCAATTCTCTTGTGATTTTGTGATCTCCCGGGACCAGCTGGGTGGAACACTTTCGCGAGTGATGCACATCTAAAACGCAGACGGTGGGAAGGGACGCTCTGCTGAATTTGCGAGTAAAATGCTCTATTACGTTACACGCCGTTTACGCATCTGGTGGATAGCAGGGGTTACCAACATGACATTTTACTGAAAAAAGAAATACAGGACATGCTATTGTTCCAGTACACTGCACAGACCAGCTGAGGCTCGGCAGCAGTGAGGGTGGAAGCCACTGAACTCACTGCTCATTACCAGAACAACATCTTCTGCAGTAGCACAACAATGGAGGCAACATTCGGCGTCTGCTCAGCTCTGTTTATTGGTTCTTGTGTGCAAAAACACAACCATAGGGTGATGTCCAGATTGCCCTCCAATAGACGAAGGGTTAATATTTGCTCTAAGTCCGCAGTACGTGTTGAAAATTTTGCTAGATTGGATTTCGGGCGCACAAACAACCCCTTTCAGTTGTTTGTTTTCTAATGCAGTCTCCCATCTTTGTGTACTTTGAGAATTAAACCAATAAGCCCCCCTGCTAAGCTTAGCCGAGCCGTTATTGATGTCCTTCCTTTTTATTGTCTGGAGTTTATTCAGTTCATATTTATTGTGTCTGCCTTTGTGCCAAGAAGCAGTTACTCTGAACAGACTGACTCAGAGGGGCTCAAAGATCCACAAACAGCTGTGGAGTTTCAGGCAACAATATGCTCTAACTGTTTCAGACAAGTATTTCATTAAATCCTCAGTTTTTCATTAAAAATCATATATTTGGTGGAACAATATTTTCAAAAAGCTTTTTAAGAGACATTTCGACTCTGAAAAATGTTAACTTTACACAGGAAAAGACTCCAGAGCATTTTAGGGGTTGTTTACACTTTACCAATATGGCTCATTTTCTCCCATAATGTGTGCTGAGACATATCGGCAGTCTATTTGGGTAAGAGATGCCAGATTGCACAAAGAAATGACTAATAGTGCAGAAAATGCAATTTAGGGCCCAGCCGTATCTCATTTAATTTTCGTTTCACCTTTTTTTTCTGTGGAAATGACTTTTGTTGGGAGCATAGAAACATGTTTTTAGAAGCACAACCCAACCCTGCTTCTGATTGTACTTGGATCTTATCAACCTTCTACCAAAAAACTGCACATATGACATCAATTCCAAACAGCTGTTAATTTAATTATTTTAAACTCTGCAAAACTCAAAATAAAAATTAAAAAACACACATATGCATTGTAATTGGAATACATACTGATGAATACTGTCCTGGATATGGTGGTGATTATGAAATATATCACTATATTTACAAATTATGTATTCTATAAATTATATAAACTATATACGAATTGAGCCATGTTTCTTTGTGGTTTTTGGTTTGTTTTTTAACTATGGTGCATCATGATTAGGGCTTTTTGAGTTCAGGTAATTATTTGTCTCCAGTGCTTAAAACAGCTCTCTTGTTTGATTAACCCTCACTCTGAAACATTTTCTTTATCTTTACAAAATATTCTCACTGCTTTCCATAAGCTGTTTCATTTCAGATCTCATACTGTAAGAAATACTGTGTGGGCACCAAGGAAAGTTGGTCCATTCAATTGGTCAAATACATTATAGATGCACTGAGAAGGAATGTATGAAGCTTGAAATACTGTATCTCATCAAATATTGCATCCCAGCAGTCCCTTAGAATTGTAATATTGCGCACCCTGATAATGATTTCGAGATATTGTACTGATCACTTATGAACCGACTGGCTCCTATGGTGCAACCATGGCTGAGGTGGTAGGAGCTTGTCCCATTGGTGGTTCGAACCCCCACTCCGGCCATCTCAGTAGCTGTCCTCGGGCAAGACACTTCACCCATCTTGCGTTAAGGTGGTGGTCAGAGGGCCCAGTGGTGCCTTTGTGTATGGCAGCCTCGCTTCTGTCCGCTTGCCCCAGGGCAACTGTAGCTACAATGTAGCTTACCACATGTGCATATATAGTGAATGTTGGTA
>OY747722.1:17902500-18062500 GCA_963556495.2 Valencia hispanica | reverse complement strand
GCTCATATTTCTTGTGCCATTGAATCCCATTAATAAATGGATTCTAATTTTAGCTTTACGAGATAAAGTTGGATTTTATTAGTTTATGCTCAATTCTTCAACCCATATTGATTGCAGGTTCGTCAGTTTGAGCCTTAATCCTAGCCTTCTCATGTGAACCAACTAGCTAATTGTTATGTTAAGTAGCAATAAAGTGATTGTTAAGGTTTTTTTTTTTTTTTTTTTTACAAATATTGTGTTTTGCACTTCAGATCAAGAAAGATAGAGAAGCGTAATGAAATAAAAATCCCCAGAGGGGATAGAATAGTGGGCAAGTCACGTCCAGCTGCAATGCTCTTATCAGGTGGGGATTTTCTGGAAGTGTCAGTCGGTATAGGAAGCCTTCAAGGCTCTCAGGGAAAAGGGGATGTGGCGGTAGTGACAGGGCTATCTTCCTCTGACAGCCCAAAGACCTAAAGCCGGATGGCTGGGACAGATAAGGCTCTGTAGGCAGAGAACACGCACAAAAACACATGAGCGCACGAATACACACCCACAACACTGGCATTCACTTTGCATGAACAAATTCCCTATTGCCTGACCACTCGCTCATTCATTCACTTATATGCACTGACACACACATATACACACACACACAAACTGGTTCCCTGTCTGCCAGCCAGCGAGCCTTCCCATTAGCTGTGCTGCAGTGTGCTGGGTGAGGAGCGCTGGGGCGAGAGACATCAATTTGCTTCCTCTAATGCGCTCGCTGCCCCCACAAGACATATTGATTATTTCTTCCCCGCAAAGCGACAAATAGCAATTTCGGGGGCATAATGGAGATAGATGGTTGGTTTATAAGAAGCCCCCAAAGAAAAGTTGTAAGGGGAGGGGGTTGTTGGAGGGTGGACGGTGGGAGTGTGCTGTGGATGGGGATGCTCGTGCTTCCTTCACACATCATTCGCCTGTCTGTCTCCTGTCTTTTACCTCAACCACCTTTTTCATGTCACTGCCACTTTCACCTGAAAATAAACTGAAAACTCAAAAATAAAGCAGGGAAAGAATAAATAAATTTACACACAAAAAAAACTGGTAAATATATCTTGTTGAGGACTTTTGTTGAGAACCAATAGTAGTAGGAGTAGCTATTCATTATGGTCGTCCTCACAGGATCATGACCTCCCCACGTTTTTTAGTGGGTGGACTGCAGAGAGCAGCTGCTGCTGCAGTGTTTGCTCTGCCTCGCCCAGTGCCTCCATCTACTACATACCTCCTTTATCATTAATGTGATTAATCCATATGTTCCTGTTATGAAATCAATATTTGATTTTCAGTACAGTCTGGGTCCACTCTAGTATAGGGGTTAAAATTCCTCTTAAATCTTGAGTACTTTGTTATAAGATGTGGGGGTGTATGTTTTATGTATTTTTGCCCATTGTCTTTATGCAAAAGAACTAATCCTCAATCAGATTGGATTAGGAGGAACTGATCAGTTTCTTAACTGGATTTAGATCTGGATTCTGAATTGGCCATATTGACACGTGAATATGCTTCAATCTAAAGCATTCTGTTGTAGCTTTTACCGTACGTTTAGGGCTATTGTGGCGCCTCCACTTTCCTCCTAGAATCAGATCTTCTGTAGCCTTAAACAAATTTAGCTCCACCGATCTTTCCATAAGTTCTAACAATTGTATGTGTCATTGTGGAGATCATGTGTTCAGTCTGGTGTTAGCTTTCTGCAACATGTTGTGCGTGTGTAAAAGTTTACTTTCATCCTCATCTGACCAAAGCATCTTCAATATCTTTGTTGTGGCTCTATTTTATAGCTTGTGGTAAGTGTTTTTGTTTTTTTTTATCATCAATTTTCCTACTTTGTTGTATTGAGAACTCACAAAGCCTTAATAAAATACATTTGCTATAAAGTGAAAAAAATGTTAACATTCAATGATAGAATGATCTTGCAAGGTGCTGTATAAGTATAATTTATCCCCCTATCTGGATCTATTCTTTATCAGAAATATTTTCAAAATTTGTGACTATTTTTCTACATATCTGCTGTAACCTCAAATAGCTTCCATTAACGCTCAGTTTATTATAACATCCTTCCTATTTTGAGGAAGCTGATAGCTGCCAGCTGAGGAAATCATTGTTGCTGCAATCTCCAGGTAACGAATGAGGAGATGCCTGTGTGCTGCTCACCCAATGTTCGGAAATGTAGCTTGATAGTTTAGCCGCAGAAAACAGTTTCTATCCAAAAGGATCTGTTCTGTTCACTGCTGATAAGTACTAACAATAATCTAAGATCTTGCAGATCTGACACACTTGCACCACTTTACTTGTGTCTGTGTCATATAAAATCTGCTACAACACACTAAGGCCCAGCATATGTGAAGTCCTGAGCTGCTCGCAGTGTGAACAGATGGTTTAAGTTCAGCCAGACACACCCTGAGGAACTCTAAGTAAATATTTGACTGATGGTGCTCAAATTAAATCCATTCTATATTCACTTTACTCTGCCAAATCCTTATGTGGGTGTAATGTGGTGCAAGCATGATTTTCTAAGATAAGAACAAAAATCCAATTAGTCAAACACAGGGAGGTCTAGTTTTAGCAAAAAAGTGGGGTTTAAAAACGTGCCCGCAGCTGTCTGTATGGCCATGGCTTTATTTCTTTAGCTTCTCATAATGATGATGACTTAAGTTAACATTTCAGTTCTTTTAGAATGCTCATAACATTTTTACCATAATTTCTAAGGAAGTGGTGCAAGACAAAATGCTGCTAAATTGTAATTAAATGTACATCAAAATCATCTCACAATGACCAGTTTTTAAAAGAAAATTCTTTTGAGCAGAATCAGTAAAATATTTTGGCCTTTACAATGCAACAGCATTTTTTACCAAATTAGTCGCCAAAACATGCTCCTTAACCAAGGAAACTCTTCCTGCTAATGATGAATGCATATATTGCCTGGTGGGGGGGATTCTCCATGCAGGCTTGCTGAGTATTTAAGCAACAGTTTAGGACTTGGAGACATCTACCGGAGGGGTTCTGGACCTACAAATCATTAAAATGGTGCTGTGAATGTTTAATTTACAACAACTTGTTTAAACTTCAGTTACCACACATTGAAAGAGAAAAACAAAATCATGTTCATAGTTCAAACAAATTTTGAACTTAATTCATGTTCTCAAAAATGAACTAATACATGTTTCTTCACAAGGTTTTCATGAGCTAAACATCTAAGCTTTTTTCTTCAGTAAAATGTTAGAAACTTTGTTTTCTTTTTATAAACACATAATGTTGTTTTTTCTTTGGCATTACTGAAGTATTAATCAGTTCAATTTTAATCCAGTTTTTTTCTGGAACAATGTCGTGGAAAGATTCTTGGAGTCCTACTTCTCAATTACAATTTATATATTTAGACAATAATCCATCCATTTTGGTGGTCCTGGTACTAAGCTCCAGGAGTATGGACACATAGCATGGTACACCCTGAGTCTTCACGAAATTTTGTACAATTAGAATAATTGTTTCTAGAAGATGAGCCGGAGTCAATTCATGTGGTTGCTGGTCCTTTCACCCCTTCACCATTTTATAGATTTGCAGTTTTGTTCATTTTGTTTTAGGCTTTTTCAGTTATGAAACAGAGACATCTGCCATAAGATGTTTCACACCGTCCATATCAATTTGTATGGACCCATTTTGCTGAAGTTTCTTCCTTTCTGGAATCGATTTTTAAAGTAATTTTCAATCATACACTCAGTCTACTTTAAAGAAATCTACTTGTGTCTCCAGAAAATACACTATATTGTCACTCATCTGTCTTAACACACATATGAGCTTGAGTGTCTTCTCATTCTTAATCTTTAAGGTTTAATTTCATCTCGCCTTACCCTTTTTCAACTGCTTCAACTCTTCTGAGAAGGTTTTCCACAAGATTTGGGATTGTATTTATAGAAATTTTTGAACATTTGCTCAGTAGCACAATCTGTGAGGTCAGACACTGATGTTAGATGAGAAAGCCTGGCTCTGCTCCTATTCATCCCAAAGATTCTCTATCTGGTTGAGGTCAGGACTTGTGCAGGCAAGTAAAATTCTTCCACACTAAACTTATTCATCCTTGTCCTTATGGACCTTGTTTTGTGCAGTGATGTTGGAACAGCAAGAGGTAATTTACAAACTGCTCCCACATAGATGGTTCCATGAAATTGGCATGCTGAAGCATTAAGAGTTCTTTCACTTAAAAGGGGGGCAGATCAAAACTCCTGGAAAAAAGCACAACTAAATCATCCTGCATTACATTTGGTGATGTAAGGCTTGGCTGAGCTGCTCAGCCATGGACATTTTTTCTGCTGTTGAGCTGATCTGAATGCCTTATGAAGTTTGAAGTAGGGTTGTGCCAATGGACGATGTCCTCGTCCATCGTGATGACTGACCGGCATCATGATGGAGAGCCACCATTGTGATGCCACGCCCACCACCCTGTCAGACACACACTAATCCAATTTCTCTTCTATAGTTTAACTAAACTTAGCAGGGACTGCTCTGTAAACAGTGAGAATATAGGCTAACTAATGCGTATGTGTTGCACAGTGGGAAATATTCTTATATTTTTGTATTTATTTTTGCATGGTTTGTTTGTGTGGATTTGGTGTGTTTTGTTCGCATTTGTTTTCCCTCTGTGAAGCTCTGAGAGAAAAGCTGAATTTATCTGGATTAGTCAGGAGGAGGAGCACAGCAATCAGCTGCTTTGTTACAGGTGCGCAAAAACTTGTTAGGCTGCACATAAAAGGAGCTGAGGCAGGACAGCAAAACCCACTGGCCGGAACAGATCTGCAGATCTGCCTCACTCTGTCTCGCCTGTGAGTACCGTTTCACCTCTGTTTTCAGAAGCGACTGGTCCACCACGAAAATGCATTGTTGTGCTTTACTGCTCGGTTCATCTGTCTCATTTTTTTTTTTTCTTACGTGCAACGAGTGTCACGTATTAAAACGCCCGGGTGAGTACAGTGGGTGTCATTTAAGTGGCCACTTCATTATTTCTTTCAGTGAGTCACGCAGCTGCGTGAAATGTATTACAAGTTGAAACGTACACCGTATTACAACTTATAATGTATTAGTGTAGTAAAATAACGAGTACAGTTTACAAAATTAAGGTTTAAATTAAATTGAAATTAAGGTTTTTCCTACTTTGTAAAAAAAAAAAAAAAAAAAAAGTCTGCAGTTGATGTATGGCTGCCAGTGCAGATGGCTCCTTTGATGACGTTTCCTAACCTGGCTCATCTGTATTCAGCCCAATGTCCTTTTTATTGCTGCTTTTAAGTGTGTGTGTGCATTAAGGTTGGGTCTGGGGGTGGGGGAGTATAACTTTTCACATGCTTTTAATTATGTGGGGGAGGGATCGGAATGTGGTCTTTGTGGGGTCATTTTTATTTTGTAGAGCACTTTGAGTTGTAATTGTTGTACGAAAAGCGCTTTATAAATAAAGTTTGATTGATTAATTAGACATGGTAGCAAATGGGTCCAAATTGGCAAAGGAGTGGAAAAAATTTAGTTTTTGGTGAAGACCTTCCCCTCTACTGACATTTTAATGATTAACACTTGGATCCCATCAGGTGACCTGGTAAACAAAGACAGTGAGCCAGTTTAGTAATTTTTCCTTTCCTTCTGTGATGCATTAAAGTGTCTTCTGTGACACTGTAATAAACTACTAGGACAATATAACTGGGAGGAGCCATTGTTAATATCAGGAACTACCCTGGTACCACACTTTTTCTTTCCAGCCTGTACATCTTCAAATATAACCCGCCTTAGGTGTATTCAATCTTTTGGAGGACATTTACTTTGTGTCCCACATGTTAGACCACTGAAATATTATGAACTGAGTGTTTGCTCAACATTCATGTTTAAAATGTCATTTTCCATTCCTAACACAACAATTTTAATTATTGATCCAATTTGCTCACATTGTTTAAACACTAAATGAAATAACGGAACAGAAACTTGAGTAAACATTCTTTCACTCACTCTTTCCTGGTTTAATAATCTAGACTCCAAGAATATAGTTCTTACTAAGTAAAATAATTCAAGATTGACATTTACTTTGTTTCCCAGACGTTTGCCATGGTATCACTGTGTTTTTTCTGCTTGAGTCGACTGTTCTGTTTGGTACAGCAACTCCACCAAATCCGTTACACTTTCTGTGCATCAGTTTCGATGTGGGCCACAGGAATGTTCTGCAACCTGAATGTGTGAAATGTTGCAGGGGAGGTTTCAGAGTCTTTGATCTCTGATTTTTCTCACTGAGCTGTCTCCCTCCTCATGTTCTTGCCTAACTTTATCACAGCTCCCTTGAATATTTCATGCATTTTTTTATTGCCCTCTTTTCAAACCACTGTCATTGTTTAGTCACTAGAATATCCTGAAACTCAAAACGTATGTCCTTGTTTAAAGATGGATTATAAATTATTCAGTATTTCTGAGGATGTAGTGAGAAAGAAAAGGAATTTTGGTCCTTTTCTGCTCTGACTTACTGTATATAGGTATGAGGTGGGCACTTTTATATTTGTATTGCTTTTTAAGGCATACAAAATGCAATCACTTTGAAAATATGCTTAATTTCAGTTGAAAGCTGGAAATCTTTGCCATTCAGTGCAATATCTAAGCATGGTTCTATTATGTGTATTAAGTTCTGGCAAGTTATATATTCAACATAATGTTCTCCCATTCTTTTCCAATGGTTGAAAGTCCTTTTTTAAATGCCAGAGAAGGGACCGGTGTTCCGAATTAATGGGGCAGAGTAACTCAGTGCTGCCCATGCCTCATCTGATGCTGAACACTACTGGGCCGATGACTGAAAGGAGGCAACTACACTTTCAAATCGCTTAGAAGAAAGACCAATTTGGCTGGTAATAAACACAGTGATAATGCTGCATTAACCCATAGGAAAGCAGACCATATCTTATGATGTTGTGATGAGGGCCCCAAAAGCCAGCATGAGACGAGCACAATTATACGGAAAGTAAAATGACAAAAAGGCAAACTTTCCGAACTGCAACTGAGACATCAACAGGAAGGAAACTGGTGACAAGCATTAAAAGAAACATAGGAATCAGGAATGGAATACATAATAAAAATAATTTAATTATTAAAAGGATTATTTCCTGTTAAGATGAAGAAAAATTTCAAATCAAGCTGGCCATACATGAAAAAGTATTTGCCTTCTAAACTAAATCACTAGTTTTTCCACTCCTGGCAGCAACAACTGCCAACAGGCATTTGCGATAATTTGAGAAATCTCACTGGTGGATAGTTGACCCACTCTTTTTAGTAGAATTTCTTTAGTTCAGCCACTTTGGAGGATTGTTGAGCATTAATAGCCTGTTTAAGGTCATATGACTGCATTTCAATGAGGTTATGAGTCCAGACTTTGAAATGCACGTTAAAAACCTTCATCCAGGCCCTAAATCAGCAAAGCAGTCCCAGAATATCACAATGCCACAATCATGTTTGACTGTCAGTGTGATCTTTTTGTAGGATGGTGCTGGTTTTACCCCACATGTAATGGGATGCACATCTTTGAAAATTTTCCACTTTTATCTAATCCATCCTTAGAAGATTTTTCCAAAAGACTTGGTGGTTTTTGACAAATCTAGGATGGCCCTTTGTCACTTTGTCATGATAAAATCATTATTTGAAAACTCCATTGTGTTTAGTCTGGTTATTATTTGTCTAAAAATTAGTTTGATCTTAAACATTGCAATGTGACAGAGTAAAAGGAATGGGTTCAGTCCAATCAAAAAGTATTTATCCCCAATACCAAATTAGTTTGAAATTTCATTTTTTTAAACATTTCAAACTTATGATTTTTAGTTTTTACATTTTTGTGTAAGTGCCATGAATAATTGTGAGGTGTCTTATACTGGCTCATGCCTGTAAGAATTAAACAATCCATCGTGGGGTTTTTTGCAACAGAGATCATCTTTAATTGTGTACAAGACAGGAATGGGTCGTTAACCACAATAAATTATTTGCTGAGTTAGTTTGAAGTCTAAGAAAAATCTTTGACCTTTCTCGTCACTTTTTATTTCCCATCAGTTCAGCCCGTTAAATAAAGGTAATATATCCATTACAAAGTGTAACACAGGCGAATTATCTGCTCGCATATATACTGACATCCCTAACGAAATGGAATTTTAAACACCAGCAGACAATCCTCGCTGGACTAATAACGATGTCTTCCCCGGAGATGCTGAACACCCAAATTATAGGAAGTGGCCACAACGAGCACAAGCAACACAGAAACCCCAAATGGAAAATGAGCTTATTATCCTCGTTATCGTGGATGCGGGCGCGGCCAAGCTGTCAGTGATCACAACAGACATGTTATATACGATGGCAGCATTACAGGCGCCTCGCCTGATAAGAGCACTGACCCGCAGCGGTGATGAAAACAGACAGATTAGATGGAGAGGAAAAAGGGGGATGGATGGATAGTTGGATGAAGGGAAAAGAGGGGTATTGGGGAGAAGACGGTGTTGCTGGTGCGCAATGATGAGGATACAAGGCGAGAGTGAATGTGAAAACAGCTTGATGAATGGTAGGAAAGGATGGATCGAGGGATACTGGGGGTGGAGGAAGGGAAGAAGGAGGGATGAGTGTGCTGGCTATTATTCTGCATCGATTTACTCTAGTCAGGGATGGCAGAGCGGGTAATGAAGTGTGGGATCTAGGGGTTGCCGCATGCGCTTGTCTGTGCCTTTATAGCGTTTTGGACGTGGGCTGACGTGTCACCTGTGTGTGTTATGCACAGATGGTGAAGTCTCATCTGCATGGTGCAACACAAAATTACATTGGTAAAACTTTGAAACTAAAAACCAAGCATACTCGAGTTAATTGTCAACATTTTCTGATAATTAATGGTCAAAGTCGTATTTAAATGCCTGAAATTCAATGGCTAGACATCAGCAGGAAAATGATTCCTCCTGTTTGTGTCAAATATAACCATTGTAGCTTGTGTGTGAAAACCTATACTGAATACTAATTTATTACATTGGGTTCAGTCTAAAACAATTTTTTTTTCGAAAGTCAGAGCAGGACAGAAAATGACGTTACTGTTTTTTTGTTCGTTTTTTTTTTTTTTTCTTTCCTATTCTCACACCCCACTCCCTTGCATCTATCAACTTTATGTATTTTCTGCATCCCTTTTCCCTTGATTCCCAATCTCCCCCCCCCCACACACACACACATTTCTTCGCCTGGACTAATCCGCTGCTCGACATGCTCCTCCTTTGTTCTGCAACCCTGACAAGATGTCTCATTCTCCGTTGCTCCAAGGACAGGCCTGGTGTGCTACGGATAATGGAATGAAATGTAGGAGTGATAAACCCCCAAGGATGTGAGACAAAAACACAGGAGTGTGTCAACCGACATGATAAAACTCCATTCTCCCATGTCCCCCTTCGGAGGACTGAGGATTCCGCTTTTACAGGGAGAGGCTTTGGTGATTTGCAGCCCCAAGATGTTTCACGGATGTCACGTGGCATCGCAGGAGTGTTCCCACATCTGGCTTTTCACAAAGGTCTTCATTAGTTCTGAGCATTGCTTCACATTGTGCAATCATGGACAGGTGATTTCAAGTCATCTTACCAAAGTTTGATGCTCTGAGGAAATGACAATTCCAGGACAAATGCCACCTTAGAAAAGAGTTTGTTCAGAAGAACTGCACATTAAAGTTGAAATCACCACTGCAACATCTTTGCTAGAATTGCCTAAAGTAATACAGGTGCCAAGTTTTATTTTTTCTTTTTTTTTGTTATTAAACAACACAAAAAAACTGAAACTAATAAAATTCAGTTAAGCAAGTAATTCCTAATGCTACTGTGCAGCTGTTGCAAAAGAACATCAGATTATAATGTGAGGGATTATACTCTCATAGTTATGTGAAAATGAATAAATAAACCCACACCTAATAAGATACATCTCGGATAATTTGGTACAACTAGAAATGGACCAGTATGAAATTATTACTTTATGACGATAAGTAAAAATGATTGGCATGATGTTGTAACAATGCATCTGAAGTTGATCTAGGCTTGGTAAGTCTATTGGTCACAACTTATTGGTTCTATGTTACACTTAGTACCCTGTCCCTTTATTGCTCATCTCCTTCACACTGACCGAACACTAAGAACACACAGAAGTCGGAAAAGTTAGTTTGTCTTGTTTAACTAAACAGAAGTCAGTCAATTATTTTCAAAACCTTTTAAAGAGTGTTCCATAGAACTGCATGATGTCTCGTTTGAGCATCGTCATCTCAATGTATGTGTGCGCACTGCTCACATAGCTGGTCCGGCAATGTAGAAGGCATATGAAACTCTACATGTTCTCATCTAATTTCAACGGTATCTGACACACTGCATCCATCAATCACAATTGTTCATAATTTGCCGAAGGGGACTGCACCCCTGCACATGCAGTGAGTCGCTGGTAACGACATTGAAAATGTATATACAATATACAAGAGAAAATCACCAAAAACAAAAACGCGGTGCCAAAGAAAAAAGCAACATGAGTTATCTAGAATTATTTTGGCTACATGAAGGATGATATTGACCAAACACTTGTTCTGTGTCGACAGTGCCTTGCATCATTACTTAAAGTGCTATTCAAGTAATCTGTTGAAAATTTGTGTTTTTTTTTTTTATTGCAGTGTATATATCGCAGGGTTCCAAAAATCAGAACGTCCATTTTATTCCAATATTGTGCAGCCCCACTGTTCCATAGCAAGCATGTGTCTAAAGCTGTTCCAACTTATTCAGAGGTCTAATTCACTCGTCTTTTCAATGGTCTCTAGTTTGAATGAATGCCTTCTCAGATTTGCTCTGGCACTCCCGTTTGAGGAGATTGCAGTTAGTCTGAGGAGTGGGTGTGTGAAACGTCAGGATTTCAACTCTTACTCAATAATATTTATGATATGCAAATGTCTCTCCTCCGATTTGCTAACAGGAATGCAACTGTTATGCTGCCTCCAAACAAATAACTAGCTTAACTTCACTGGTGGTGTTTCAAAGACACATTCCAACTGTTTCTTCCTCAGCTCCTCTTTCTTGGGTTAAAACAATGCAAAGCTGATGTCTATGTCCACAAATGACACAAACCCGACCATGTTCTGCCAGGTTGTGGAGTTGCTAACGGTTAGCTTCCACCAGCTGAGATGCCCTCTCCTCTTTCTGGCCCCCACCTTCCTGAGGGGGGTCGCAAGCCAAGGTGGCCGTAGCCAGGATACACTTCTAGGTAGATAACACCTGTGACCCGTACCACACCAGTACTGAGCCTCTTCAGTGGTATGTCCATAGGACAATCATACACTATGGTTAGGGTGGTGCTACTGGCATCATTTAATGCTGTCTATAGATTTGAAGTACAGAACAAGTCACTGCTTGCGACAAATAAAACATACTTTTGGTCCACTAGTATGATGTCACGTTAAGCATTAATTTAACCTTGCCTGCCCAGTGAGAATCCAACTGGCAACAAGGCATGGGAGTCTTTCTCAGACTACCTTTTTATAGTTGGTGCATTTACACAATCTCAAGAGTCTAAAGTTCAGTTCTTGTGCGTCTTAAAGATACTGGAGGGTCGCGCTCATAGTTTCCATAACACTACTGGGTACTGGAAATATTTCCAGTAGGGAAATGTGTCCTATACGAAAGTTCAATCAATTCTGGACTTTCTGACATCTCATTAAATAGTAATAAAACATAATGATAATGATGTAATGTTTAAGCGTTTTTTTAAACTAACTTTTTTACCCCTGGGTAAGCCTTGAGAAAGGTATTGCTTATGTACAACCATAGCTCAACTGCTTCAACACAGATGTTACTTTTTTTAATACATTAGTGTACAAAGCCATGAAAGCTCTTAAGCTTCCAAAATCCCAATAAACCTTCACCTTCTTATGTGTTTTATTAACTGCTACCAACAATATCATAAAGTAAAGTAAACAAAGTAGTCTTACTAAAGAAAATGGCCAACTTTAACATTACAGGCTAACATTACAGATGTTTTGGCATTTTGTGCAGAACTAAGTGTGCAATGTAATGTTCCATAGCACAACTTTAAAAAGTTACCCTGATACAATACAGGATTACCATCTATCATTAAACTTTGCTGTTTGGGAGCATTAAGGTTTCCTACAGTGGAGAAAGAAGGGTGGACTGAACCATAACTTTGTTGGCTTACATGTTTCTAAACAACAATAAGGTACATAACTCGCTCTGCACTCAACTGAATTACTCACCTGAACAACATCAAGTCAAATGTAAACATCACTGATACTGGAGAAGAATCAAATGGTTGTCTGTAGCATTCAATCAGCCCAAACTCTGTATGTGGTATAAAATGCAAGTGGGAAGAAATCTCAGTTGATCAGGGGATTTTTCCAACAGCTGTACGTGCTGTAATCAGGTAAAGCTGGGACACCAAGTTGTCTAAATATCAACTCTGCAATATATCATACAAAATATCAACTCCACAGTGTTTTTAAACATGTTTTATTCTCAAATATGGGCGTAGTCTTACTTAAAAACTTTAAATATTTACATCGACTGTTTCTAAGTGGTTAAATTGTTGTATAATCCATCTATCCTGGTATTAGCTGTGCTAGCTTATACTTCTTTATTAATTGAAAAATGATTACAAATCTCCAGTCAGTTCTAAACTTTTATTTTTGTTTTAAAATATAGTCAAATTTATTTCAGAAATTGAAATAAGATTTACTGCTGACCAAGCATAAAAAAACATATTTGTGTAGCACTACACCCCTACTAAATATAATAATAATAAAAATAATAATGTCTTGCATTTATATAGCCCTTTTTGAGACCCTCAAAGTGCTTCACAACTCCAAATATATATATATATATTCTTGCTAATATGTATAGAACTACAAAATAACTAATAACTCTTGTAGATTATTATTTTTAAAAGGTTGCAAGAGACTCTGTGGTGTAGTTACCATCAGAAGACTCTTCTAGATGAAACAGGTTGAACACGATCACCAAACACAGCTGGTTTTTTAAATTGGGCCATTTAAAAAAAAAAAACTTTTCTGGTGCCTCGTGGGTTGCCCCTTTGACTATTTCTGCTCGTAATGTTTTAAATAATATCTACTTTAGGAACCTAAATAAACAGAGAGAAAATGGAAATCTAGTTTTTTTGTTTTGAGTTTTATGATTTGTAGACCAGAACAATGTTTACATTTCAAACTGCAACTGGCAGATACTTGGGTGCATCTGAGTGCTTCAGGATGGTGGAAGGGACTCTCGGCAGCACCCCATTAGTTAATAAGTAATAGGAAAAAGAAGTTCTACATGCTCCTCCGTGAATCTCCTAAGGTCTCCAGTAATGCCAGAAAAGATTAGACTTCTTGCTAATTTGGGGTCACTGAAGGGGTCTAAATACCTGAATCACTAAGTTTGAAATCACGACAGCATTTTTAAATCAAAGAAGGGGGGGAGTGGGGAGGGTGAGACATGAATTATGAATTGAAATATCTTTGACAGACAGAAAATATCTTTCAATGTATCTCAAATTGCGTCATCTTTGAAGTTGGAACAAGCTGTATCACTGGCTGTTGTCACTAAAATGCCAATAGACTATCAAGAAGCACCAATAAAAAGTGACTGGTAAGGCAGGTAATTTGCTAGAAAACAATTATGAGTTCAAAGCCCTTGGCTGAGTTCAAAAGAGGAAACTTTTGACATTTTAAGCAAACTTTCAACAATATCTTGGGCTATTACACTGCTGTCCACCTACTCTTGACCTCAATCTCCCACATATCCTCACAGCCTGGGGGAGGTGCTTTCACCCCAACCTGCCACATAATACTTTGACGGAGCTGACAATCGAACATCCTCTAATCCGACCTTGACCACACATACACAAGGTGGGGAAAAGTGTGGGTGAAAGCCTTGTGAGAAAACCTCCCACCCTAAAAATAGAAAAGGTGGCAATTAAGTGCCATTCCAATCATCCCTCTGGTAAACGAGCCCTACAGATACTGCCCTCACATCCCCAGGCTTTTTTTTCCTTCACACTATTTCCTCATCATTGCAGCTATCGGCTTAATTACGCCCCCACCATCCCCCAGATAAGAGAGTGATATCCTTATCACCATGGCTCATTTCTAAATCCATGAAATTAATAAAGTCTACCTCACATCTCAGTTCTGGAGACAAACTTTTTATTAGCCGTCACGTACCAGAATTCACTGAAGATGTACTTTGCGTGTTCTTACTTTTGGGAAGTAACTGATTAGGGAAATCATTCACTACAGGAGGTTAAAGACAGAAAGGGAAGGGTGTTTTTGTGTTCGAGGCAAAATGATCTCTGAGTTGCAGTTTTTCACTCTGATGGGGGTTATGTCTGCATGTTAGTTTTACGATTCTTGCCGCATCATTCATCATTCTGAGTAGCTGAATTATCCATTTACTTTGGGTAATTTTCCCTAATCTCTGCCTTGAGGAAGGTGCTTAATTGCACATTTTTGTTTTGGACTTCACAGACATTAGTGTTGACAGGTCTTTTCTCTATGTGAAATATAAATTACAATATAAATAGAAAGAAAATAGACAGCCCATAATACCCTCTGGTTTCTACAACTGATAGTTACTCATTAATAAAGCTCTAATAAAACAAACTGGAGCTCTGCAGTGAAATCTGCCTAGAGTCCTCAAACACTTCATGTTAGTTGCTGTAATCAGTGGGGAGGCAGCTGGCTTCCCCATGCTGTTCCACCTGCCTGCTCCCCTGAGTAAAAGGCTGTGCTTCAGACCAAATCCACTCTTTCTGAAGCAGACACCGGCATGACTGGCAGGGGTCCCTCACATCGATTTCAGGGAGAAGGGAAGGGGAGGTTGGGCAGACCCATCACTGCCGCAGCGAAGCTGGCAGTGGAAGGAGACGGGCTCCCACCAGGTTTGGGTCTGTCATTTATTTCTAAACGACGACAGATGGTGGGTTTGGCACTCACACCGTCATCTCCGTCTCCCAAGGTGCACTTCTGTGATGGATGTGGCGAATAGGAGTGCTGCGGAGAAGGCTCAGGCACATCTGCGCAGGCCGATAACAGGGGGCAAAGTATGCCTGAGCTTTCTAGCCTGCGACTATACCTTTCACATATGGCTCATTCCCGTGCAGACCTCTCGAGGACACGCATCTCTCTCTATTTGCAGCTCACTTTCATACGGGTTTTTTGTACGTCTTATCTGCAGGGCACCTTTTGCTTTACTATTCATGCAGACTCTAAAGTTTGACATTGATGCCGACACTTTCCCTTCATAATGAGACTTTATAGTTAACAAAAAGGATTGGTCATTGATCATAGAATGTCTTTATTTCAGTGTATTTCTAGACTAGGAAAATAAATCTCCAGTTAACAAATTTTTTAGTTTTGTATATGACAATCCATAGTTCCTAAGAACTTAAAGGTTACTATTCCGCAACTTGCCAGATACTTTCCCTAACTTAATAGGTATTTTCCTGGTAGTTCTTGGAACCAATCTCGTAACTTCCTTGGTAGGTTCTGGAAGGTACTTCATAAAATTTAGGAAGCAACCTCTGAGTTTAAAAAAATAACCTTGAAGTACATTTAACACCTATATACCTTCTACTCAACAACTGGCTTATGTTCTTAAACTTCAGAGACCTACATGTTTACTGTCACATAAAAGCAAAATCAACTACATAAAATACAGCCCAAGAATTAAAAATACAGGTTGTGTTAGCAGTTGCTCCGTAAAGAACAGATGTTGACATTAGGTAAGTGTTGGTGTGTGATTCATAGGGGACAAGATGGAAATGTATTGCCATACATTAAAAAAAAAAATTTTTATGATATTGTGGAAACTTGTACTTTTTACAAAGAACACTAGCTTTAGACATACTGACATACTCACTCACTTGATAGACATAGATTTAAAGTGATCTTCTAATTTTATAAACATGTCTTTTGATTGAAAATTACGTTTTAGTGTAGCTGAATCCTTTTAATCTGAAAGAATCTGAGGGGTGCTCAAAAAATTGGGATGATGACAAGGAGGCCTTCCAACTTCAAAGAATTGGAGCTCACTGCACAAGATGAACTGCCAAAAATATTGGTTATCTATTGTAATAAGGGTTTGATTAGTTTTTGGTCTTAACTCTACATTTTGTAAGGGATAAACCATTCAATCTTATCTAAATGTCTCTTCCAACTTGATCTTTCATAAAACAGTAATGAACCCAACAATACTTTCTTTGCAAATATCCTCACACTTCACATCACAGGTTTTGTTTTTAAAAGTCAAGTGAAACCCTGCTTTTAATTTGGAAAGCTTTCCAAATTCCTGAACCCTGTCTAAAAATACTTACATTGGGTATAAATCTACTGGCTCTTGCAGCTAAATTTCATCATTTCGGCAATCCTTTCCAGGCCGTACGAATGATTAAAGCAGAATTTATGGAAGAGCTGTTGTACTGGATTGCATTAGATTTCAACGGTGAACTAACAAACTGGCGGCTGAGCTGCCACACTGACAATGAAAACCTTTGAGACTAAATATATGTTATGTCATGCAAACACCTACTAGTGCATCTAAACTAAATGTAAATCCGGCAGCGGGATAGGTTTACTTACTTAAAAATAGATTGATGGAGCAATAAATGGAGCAGGAAATAAAAATATGGAGTTTAAGTTTTCAACAACAAAAAAAAGCTTTACAGAAATAACCCCACTTGGGAAAAGATCTTGGAAAAATTCATCAGAATATCTTTCTAGTTCTAAATCAAATCTCACTGATCAAGATTTTTGGCTTTTTTTATTCAGAATTAACTTGATGTTTATATCTTTGTCACAGAGCTAATTTGATAAAAGCTATATTTAACCATTGGTAATAATTTAGCAAATTTGATGTTAGTGTTTTTAGAACATGTACAGTATTAAATCTACAGCCAAATAGGAAGACACACCTACCTACACACAGAGGATCAAAAGACATATTAAAGTGAGCAATCCCCGTTTTATGATGCTTTTACAAAGGTCACGTCAGCTCCATCATAATCACAGAAAACCATTGTCTTCCATGATTTAGTTTTGCAATGAAAGCATCCTAAGGGACCCAGCGCAGCCCTGCTTGTAACCACGGGAACATGGAAGGCCTCGCTGGACCCGGGATGCTGCATCTTTGGGATTCTCCACGCGTCGCTGCGGGGTGACAAGTCAGGCGTAAAGAGTCGATTTAGCCGCGGCACCAGGGAGGCCCACACATTAGCAGGAAGGAAATGGGAGCCAGCAAATACTTAGTGGGTGATTGGCTCCGCAATAACAGAACACCCCCTTTGGCAGCTCGTCAAGCGGTGCTATACAGATGCCATTACAAATAGGAGGCCATTAGAAGGCAGCAAGGCTTTGTGAGGCATGTCACTGCACCCCGATTTTAACCCCTGGGTTGTTTATGGATAGATACTTGTTGAATTTTTCTACATTTTGCAATGTTACAACAACAAACTTGAATGTATTTTAATAGGAATTTGATAGACCAAAACAAATGAACATCCAGTTTTGAAATGAAAGGAAATGGATTTTACAACTATCACAAATGATCACATTTTTCAGACTTTCCAGTCCCCTTGACTTGGTAATTAGAGCTGCAAGTCTGTTGGGGTCAATTTACCACTTCTGCACATCTAAATACAGAATGTTTTGTCTATTTTATTTCTTAGCAAAACATCAAGCTCAGATTTACAGGAGAATTACTCTGAACATAGATGTTATGTTTCCCACAGATTCTGAATTGGATTTAGGTCTGGACATTGAATAGGACATTCTAACACAAGAATATGCTTTGATATAAATCCTCCTTCCATTGTAGCTCTAACTGGATGTTTAGATTCATCATCCTGCTGTTAGTTGAACCTCCTCCAATGTTGAGTCTTTTACAGCCTCTAACAGATTTCCTTCCATAACTGCCTTGTATTTCGCTCCATCTTCCCATTCACTGTCCCCGTTTAGCTGCTGAGGAACAGCGATTCACTTTGAGATTAAAGTACACACTGATAGACTCGATTTAATAGTCAGATGACTGCTTTTTTGGGGGGTATCAGAATGAAGGGGACTAAATAAAAAAGCTTGCCCCACTTCTAACTTTGTTTTAAAAATTGTTATACATAGATGGATACAACATTTAATGTAGTTTTCCCTAAAAGAGATTAACCTACATCCTCTGAATTCTTCTTGATTTTTTTTTTCTTTGCAGCTTTGTACACTAGACCAACACAGAAACAACTGCCTCCCTGTAGGGAAATGTTCTTTGTGCTTATTTTATGCCTCCTACAAGTTCAAGGAACAGTACATGCTACATTTAAGTAACTCCATCTGCACAGACTGTAGGTGTACTGTTAAAAGCCAACCAAATCACTGGTATGGTAGAAATGTATCCTCGATGGACATGACTGTGTTTGCTCTGGACATCTTCATTTTGTGTGAAAAGAAGACCTGTCAAATGTTGCTTTACATCAAGATGTTAAGACGCCGAGTTACAACTTTGTGGTAAAAAACAAAAACAAACCTGCAGCTCATAACATTTTAAATAGTGACAAAAAAAGCTAATCATATGCTGATCGGCACCAAATATTTATTGATATGTGAAACAGGAGCCGAGAATTAAATGAATTACAATGATAAGAAAGACACATTCATTTTCTGCTGCTTGACTCTGATTGATTCACGCTTCACAGCATCACCAAGATGAGGGAGCAGAAATGGCTTTTCGACTTCCATTTGTATCTGCTTGCAGATTATATTTTACACGCTAAACGCATATGTTGTTGGAACAAATCTCTGCTTATAAATCTTCTGGAAAACACACCATGCATTTGTGCAGAAAATAGGACTCAGAGATTCTGGCACTGTGCTTCAGAGGCTTCAGCCAAATATAGACACATTCCATACATCAAATTGCTAAGTGAACTGAACACAAGCTTTGATATTTCTTAACTTGAGGTTTGTCTCAATGATCTCTCACAATCTTGCAGCTAAAAGTCCTGATTAAACTAGAAGTGACAACTGTGGTTGCATAATATCAGGAAAATATGTAATTAACCCCAATTTTTATTTTTTCTGGTTCACCATCATAGTTTTAAGAACGGAACACCAAGCCCACAAATACCTTAAGAATTCGTCTCTGAAATATCAGGTGTGCTGTGCTATACAACCGTCAAACATTTTGTTGGCATATAGAACAGAATTCATGGGACTTGAAAAATCATCCACCAACTATTTTAATTTGCAAATGTGATTTTGGATAAATTACAATTGAAAATCTATTAATTATTCAGCTCTAGTGCAGTTTGATATACCATGTTATTACATAAGGTGTACATTAGGGAAATCTCATGAATTGCCAAAAATAAATCATTTTTTTAAATGATTCTATATCCCAGTGCTTTATTGGTGTTGTCCTGAAAGCTAGAGGTACATATCCACTCCAGGGACTTTTTCCAGTAACCAGTGCAGTGTTCTTTGGCCATTGTTTTACCCCTGTTATTACCACTAAAGGAACCAGGGCCCAATATGGTTTACCTATATACTTTAGAAAATGACCAGTGATGTAGTACTTCTTGAATGGAGCCTAAACCTGCAGTGGAGTTTTGTGGTTGGAGAGTGTGAAACATTTCTTTTGAATACTCCCAGCTTTATATTTCAGTCATCTCCCTGTTTAAACTCTTCCACGGCTTCTATCTTCTCTTAATAATTGTACGAGAAGTAATCTAAATTCATGCTCGCAAAAGTGGTATTTAAACTCAGTCACTCACAATGAATATAAGTGTTTTACAGTGTTTACATAAGCTAACTTTTGTGGAAATGTTAATTGAAGGAGGTAAATTATGTGCAGACTATTTTAAAACATCGGTTCAGGTAGAAAGAGTAAAGACTTTGGTAAAAGTCATGATTTTATTGCATTTATCTTTCAAAGTAAAAATGAAAAACCGAAGTGCCCAGGATTGTGCATCAGCTCTAAAGGTGGATAATAGAAGTTCGCTCTGGAAAAAAAGCATTTTAAGATCGAGTTGCATCATTGTTATAGATATTGTTGGTTATGGTTTTATTGCTAAAAATAAAAATGTTTTATTTTTTGCAATGCGAACTTCTCTTTTCTGTTTACGATCTGTTGTCAGCATCAGAGTGACAGTACTTTGCTTTTTACCATAACTACTTTTAAACACTTGTCTGATTTTAACATTTTTAATCGAATTCACAACACTCAAAGTTGCAGTGTGTGGTAATCCAGTTTAGTTGGTTTTCCTTTTAGATACAGCGATTATATCGTAAGCTCCTGTATTGCAAGGCTTTTAAACCTTTCTGGGTAACAGTGAGAATGTATGTCATTACAGACTGCTGAAATGAAAAACTACCAACAAATCATGTACATTTTAGCTGTCCAGAAGAACTGTGCACACTTGGGTCTTCTCCTCAACCACTCCACGATATGCCGCATATACACTGTAGTGGTGGGTGATTATAAAAGGTATAAGGTAGAAATTATATAAATTTGAACAAAGGGAGAGATTTTGACTGTACCGGCCTACCGCGATTGCGCATTTTGATGTCATCAAGCTGTCATCAAGGAGCTTAAATACTGATGATCAGTTGTCTATACAGTAAAAATTTCAAGTTTAAAATTTGTTGTTTACCAATTAATGGAATTATTTAATTTAGAAATAAGTAACCAGGAAACCGGACAAGTCTGAACTTTGTTGGGGGGGGTTAATAACATTTAGCTTGTTATTTACTTAAAATGTCTTCATTTTTGTGTTGCAGTTTTTTGTAAAAAAAATTTATATATTTTTTTAATCCATTTTGCACCATACATATTCTTTAATAGGCATTCCAAACTTTTTTTGAAGTTGTTCTGTTGCAATGTATCTGGAAAGTGAGAATGTAAAAAAAAAAAGTTATTTTGACATATATAAAGAGAAGAATATATCGCAATAGATATCATTACCGCACATGCTTAAGATTATATCACAATATAAATTTGAGGCCATATCCCCCAGCCCTAATACACTGCTTAAAGTTTAATTTTTTCATTTATTTAATTTTTTTATTTCAGTGCCCTGCAAGGCCACCCTGACTGACTGGCATCTCATTAGCAGAGCAGAGAGCTGTTGCTTGTTCGCGTGTTCTTCTCCAGACAGACCACGCCACAGGCTGAATGCTAATTGCAGAGGCGTTGCCCGCTTGAGACGACCTTGCCTGTTAAGAGGAAGGAGGCAGAGAAGTGATTTTGTGCAGCTTCTGGTGGGGGGCACTTGTGGGGGGTCTTCTCTCGTCCTGACCTTGTACAGTGTAGACAGCAGAGTCTGACCACTCACTCGTGGAATATCACAGTGAAAGCCTAATTTAAAAGACAAATTTGAAGTTGTCTTGTTCTTATCAGACATAATGTAGGAAGGAAAGACAGTAATTTGCTGCTTATCATAATGTTACCAGATGTTTTTTTTAACACACACTTGCATGACAACTCATAAGGGTGCATGGTGGGAGTGGGCACATTTAAAGCTGACATCAAATTATCACATTTTGTCTCTAATATGTATACTTTCAACCTTGGACATTAATTCCCAACATGTCTCAGCTGTATTACAGTTTCTTGATTAAGGTCATCTTCCCAAACAGTGTACCATTGCTTTTGAACATAAAAACCGCTTTATAGTCTTAAAATATTAATACATTTAAGACATTTTCTAACTTTTAGCAGAAAGGGCATGTCAGGCAATTTGTTTTTTCAGTTTATAATTTTATCACAACCTCTCATAGCCCCTTTTTTATGTACAATCAGACTCGGAACTCCCATATAGCTGGTGTTTTCATTCAGCAGAACAGCAAATCTCCAATCATAGCCATAGAAATCAGGGACTCAGATGTAAACATGGGAAATAAAGAAAACAAAAATGTAAAGAAGAAAATGGTCCAACCGAGAAGTAAGAAGGCTAATTTCTAATTTTTTCACTCTTACACTAAAATAAAAAAAACATGGATGACAAGCTAAGAAGTGAAAAATGTATCATGCCTTATATTAGCAGAAAAAGGCTTCTGGAGAAGTCGAACAATTCTCAAAGCCATTGTCTGGACAAAAGATACTGAAGCTGCGGGGGGGGGGGGGATGGTTTCTATTTAGAGGTGGGTAGTTACTAACTATATTTACCCAGTTACATTTACTTGAGTAGCATTTTGGGGGAAAAAATGTAAAGAGTAGTTTTACTACACTGTAGTTTTTACTTTTACTTGAGTAATATTATTATGAAGTACAGCTACTCTTGAGTAAAACTTCTAGATGCACTGAGTAAATTTACTGAATGAAGTGAAACATGTTTTTTTTTATACACCAGACAGAGACAAACACCTACAGTTTATCAAATGAGACCACATGTTTCTACACAATCTGAGCTTGTTGTTGCATATTCAAGTCAAGTGAATATACGATAAACACCATACATTTTCACTAGGAGAACTTGTTACCTTGTTCTAAGATATATATATGTACATTATTTATTACAAGAATCGGTATTAAAGGAGCATGGGGCAGAATGAAGAAACAAAACTCACGAGCGACTCGGCCAGCGCTGCAGGTAACTGCAGCCAGCCGCACGGGAGCGCGCATAAACGCTTCACAAAAAAAACATACCTCTTCACAGTGACATACATCTTTTTCTTAGTGCCACTTTTTATTGGGTTGGGATTCGTCCTTGGTCGTTTCCCAGTTGCAGTAGAATCCATTCTCACAATTGAATCGATAGAGGTCTGCGACCATTTTTCTTCCTCTATTAAAGCTGTCGAGAACGCACACGCAGTGTCAATTGACGTCACATCCATAGGACAGTGCGGGAAATTCGGGCCCCGAGCTCCAGCACATTTTGCAGCACACAGCCAGTTTAAGAAAATGGCTCATTCTTTTTGGTTTATAACGCTTCATCACCCAACAGCATTAAAAAACTTGACATGGATGTTTATTTTATTTACAAATCCTGCCCCTTGTTCCTTTTAAATTGAAAAACACTGACTTAGAAAACTATTTCTTCAGCTTAAAATTTATTTTGTAAACATGTGAATTATTTGTATTTTTGCATTTTGATCTTTAAAATAACAGAATTTGCCCATAACTTTATATTTTTGTCTGACATTATTTAAAAAATATTAAATCAGATTTTAATTAGTACTCAAGTAGCCTTTTTACCAAATACTTTTTTACTCGTACTCGAGTAATGTTTTGGACAGCTACTTTTTACCTGAGTAAAAATATGTTGAGGTAGTGCTACTCTTGAGTAAAATGTTTGGATACTCTACCCACCTCTGTTCCTATTGCACTTTAAGTGAACCGTGGTCACGAGGATTTAGAATCTTTCAACTTTGACTTAACTGAAAATCAAGAGAAAGAATGAAACAGGGAAAACTAATGTAAAAAATTACTAAAGTGCAAAAGCAACAACAATCTGATAAAAGCATTAATCTCATACTTCGATATGCAGATGTTTAATGGGCACAGATGCAGATCACCTTCCTCCGCATGTCATATGCTTGAAGTTGCTGACATAGAGTAGTAATTTCTAATTCACTTTAGTAGTTTTTGGTTCGCTTGGAGGCACTCGTACATTGTGCAGAGCTTTGAACTTTTATCAAAAGATGGTCAAGTGATCACTCTAAATGGAAAATGTAGCAAAATAACTTTTCAGTGCTTAAAGTTTCCTGCATCAGATTTCCCCCTCTTCAGCCCAATATACACAATATGCAAAACTGTGGTGGATCATAAGCAGCACATACTTTTTTTGTTATTATAATTTTCTGTTTATCAAATTTCAACATCAGTGCACTTGTAAAATCAGATTTTGGATATGCCAACATGTGTGACAAGATGAAAGTGTTTAGATCATGTCTTTACCAATCAGTTGCATTAGAGCTTCATAAAAATTTTAAAAAATTCTCCAAGCTGTTCTCTGGCAAAATGAAACAAATTCAGGAGATGAAATGGAGCCAGCTTCTACAACAGCGAAATGATCTGAAACACACCTTGAAGTATATAGCATGGGTACATCCACAGGTGCTATCTGAAGTTGTTGACATGAGCCCTTACAATCCATCGACCATTACTTTACTGAAAAAATCTGTGGATAGGCTCTGACAAATACAAACCATGTAAAATGCACTTATATCTATCAGAAATAAAAGCTTTTGGCAGAAAAAATGGATGTAGATTGTCAAAAGCATTGTCACCAAAAACCAACAGTGCCAAAACATTTTGCTAGGTAAATTTCCATTATTCTACGATAGATGCAAGTAAATGAATAGTCGTGCCATATAATACTATTTCTCGACTACACCTAAACTTAAACCCTTGCCATATGAACCCAGAATCTCCTATAAGAGCAATCAAAGATTTTTCATCGATTTTAACTAGAATTTTATCTAAACTGAATATATAAAAAGATTTGCTGTTATGCCTGTATTGTGTTGCGTACATTTTAGTTAAATGAAGACATAAACTGAGAGACGGAATTTTGTTAGAGCCTTTTTATTAGTTCTTCTATGTCAGTCACTGATAAAGAGGTGCTGCCCCGAGCCAAACCAGCCAACTCCTTTAGTCCTCATTAAAATGTCATCATATTAAAAAATCAGTCCCTGGCTTAAGAGCATTTCATTGCCTTCATGAAAATGTTCTCCGTTTGGCAGGAGAGAGAAAGCCCTGAGAGCGTAATGACAACACAGAAAAGGAGTATGACGGCTGCAGGTCACTGTGGTTTGTGTGCTTGAAAGTGTGGTATTAATGTTTTAGACAAGTTATTTATTTGGCGATCCTACAATGACCGAGTGTACCAATGTGAACAGGTTTGCGGATAAAGTGAAAGGTTAGCCGACTGTTGCTTAAAATCAATCAGACCAGTTCAATTATTCTAACCGTATTTTGTGGTAATGAGGTTTTTATCATCGGGTTTGAGGATTTAGCATTTTCTTTTGAATACGCATCCTCACATTAAATGCTTCAATAACAACTCTACAGACTCAGTCCAAGAAGTCCCATCAGTTCACGGTACAACGTCTGGTTATACTAAAATGGAAGTAAAAACCAGTAATAATAAAAAGGCAACAAAAAATTTATTTTGATCACCTCTAGGATTTGCCTTTATTTTGCTCAGCCACTGACATTTTATTGCTGTTTATCACACAGACATGCTATATTTAAGCAAGTATTACCCCAATGAGTCATTGGTAGCAGTCCTTTACTCACATTTTGTTTTACTCCCATAACTGTCATTCTTGCTTGCAAGAGGACCCAAATGTCTTCTTGTAAGCAAGGGATATGTTTATCTGCGTTTTTCAGCCAGTTGACTTGCAGTGATGTGCAACAAGTGAGAGAAGAGCCTGCATTATTCCATGGAGCTGGGGGGAAAAACGTCCGTCATTATGGCAATTCCTCTAGGATCTCCATAAAAGCACCTTAAAGCATAGAAACTGATGGAAAATTGTTACTCTTTTGTACTGTAACTACTTTAAAACATTGGCATACCTTGATACAGTTACTCAGGCCATGCATATTTAGATGACCAAATTTAAACTAGAAACTTCTTCAGACCTAGAAACATTCAGAAAATCTTGCCCCGGAGTAAAAACTTAAGCAAAACACCTGACTAGTCATTTGAAATAACACTATAGGAGTATAAAAAGTATGGAATTATATTTCAGTCAAAAATCCCAAGCGAGATTTTCAACCCTCACCTGCGCGTATTCAACAAGGCGTTACCGATTTAAAAAGACCAATTACACAGGGTCAGTGCTGACCTTAGGCTCCTCCTCCAAACAGTCAAAAGTATTTTACTCGCTTGCGCAGGATTTCCTTTCGAGGGCGCAGCCTCTCCTAAGATTTACCCTCACGCGTGTATAAAAGCTTCGTGTAGAGCGCGTGTGAGGTGAAATCCACATGTGCGGGTTGTTGGATACTCATGAGATGAATTCTATACGCACGTGTTGTTGAAAATACGCGCATGAGCAATTACCTGAGTGCCTTGTTGAATACGCGCAGGTGAGGGTTGAAAATCTCGCTCGGGATTTTTGACTGAAATATAATTCCATAAAAAAGCCAAATGAACAACTAGCAAATCTCTGAACAAACCTCAAAGACAGAGACATATATGGCCACTGCTGTGGTAGAAAGCAATAAGACTGGAAAACTCATCTGTAGATTTACTACTCAGCAAAACCCTACTGACAACCTGACTGCCAGAAAGATGAGGGGTAAAAGATTTATACAGTCTGTTATCAACACAATTGTTGAACCAAGCTACGTTAGTCAACAAACTTGAGGTACATATTTTTAAGACATGTCCAGTCTATTGATGGATTCTATGTACCTCAGACATTAGAGCACAGATCTTTGTATGACATCAAGCCTAAATAACTGTCATTTGCAAGTAAGAAAGCCAATTCGATTTTCAGATAGTTGTTCTCAGCTACCAGGTCGACTACTATTAGCAGTGTATTTCTTACCATTTCTTACAATCAAACACTGTAGTTTCACTAACATGTTGTACAGTGGTATGACTAGTTAGAAGTTAGGAACTAAATAAATAAAACTAGATGATTACTGCAGTTGTCCATATCTTTTTATGTGTAATGCAGCTATGTTGAATATTGTTATTAGGGTAGATCACTTTAAAGTTCAGATTTTTTATTTAGAGGCTTTCAAGAGGAAAAGAAAACCTTGATACGTAAAAAGACATTTGCTTTGAGTGTTTACTGAGAAAAATTACTGATGTTCAAATTGAGGGGATAGAAAAAACTTAATACTCTGGTATCACATTAGTATGCATTTATTGCCACATATAGAGCTCATGTGCACCACTCCAATGGAACAAATGCAACTGCAAATAAAAATCAATGCAAATTCCTTCAGATTGTATTTTAGATGCACTGTCCATTAAATAAATAAAAACAAAGATGGATCTGATTTAATAGGCTAATTATCTGACCACTTGGGGTAACTCAAAGCATGGAAATGTCCTCCTAGATCCTAGGTTTATCCTTAATTGGTAAAAGTCAGGCACCACTGCAAAAGTAACATACCCCATCTCCATACACATGCATTATTCAGAACTGGAGTATATCAAAAGCAATAAACCAAAATTATTGAAGTGTTAACAGTCTCTATTCTTAATAGCACCCCTTCACCAGAGTACCCAAACAAGACAGGGTAACATAACATGAATTTATACATAAAGAAAAGCAAATGCTTCTTGACATCAGCTAGAAGTTGATTAGGCTCTGGAAGATTCTTTGGGGAAACAAAATTTCTACCTTAATCACAAAAATATGTAATGTTTAAATCTCTCATCTACCTTGAGTCTGGACAGTTTATCTTGTTCTAGTTTCAAAGGAGATTCTTACTATTTTACTTTTAATCTTAAGTGGAACGAGTCTTGTGGCTGACTATCTTAAAACTAGTCCACTATGAATAAACAACAAAACATCTTACAGTCTTAACACCTTTCAACTTCTCCTGTGAGTTCAGCATTGCAAGCATTTGATGTTGTAGAGATGTGTGTCGTGGAAAAAAGCAAGGTTCTGGTGGTACTACAAAGGAGAAATGGCTCCTGTAGAAACTTGGAACTATTAATTGGAGTGTAAAGGTTATTAAAGCAGTCTGGTACACACACCTTAACCATAGGCTAATGGAAGTTAAAGCTCAATGAGGCTTCCCTGTTGTAATACCTGGTCCTTGAATGAATCTTTTTGGGACTAAAATAAGAGATTGTTTTTAAATGGATACCAACATGCAGCTATTTATCTCTGTGAGCTCATTTCCCAAGCCAGATTCTGCTTCAGTACAGTTTTATTACTGTAATTTCCATTTTGCTGCTTTGTCACACAGATAATGAAAGCTCTTTCAAAAAGCATGGTTTATTCTGTGAAAAGACAGAAAACTTACTGGTAAGAGTAAAGACAGCAGTGCCGCACATCACTCCAAGAACCAGAATGAATACCACCATATGTTGTTTTCGAGCGCTAGAGTTAATTAAACAATTTGCTCTCGTCTGATGAATAAGTTGACTATTTCACACCATTTGTTATATTGCAGCCTGCAATCTGTCTCTTCCCGATAATCAAATTTCCATTCAGTGTGGAGTCAAATAACAACATTAGCAGACTGGAGATAAAAAATACTCTTCCTTGAGCTGTGTGTTTTGGATATTAGATATTTTAATTGTAAATAGAAGTAAGCGTTCACTGCAATTTATTAATGTGGGAAGCTATGAATTATGAAAGCAAATTAAACTAAATTCATGCACAGAGAAACAACACAGTTCATAGTACATTAGTATCCCAACAGAATACGCACATAACGACTTGATTGGCCCAGAGGGATGTAATATCTATGCTTTAATTTCAGATGGCAAGTAAGCATATCCTGTTACAAGCTATTACAAGGTTTTAATGCCTCACACTGTGCCTGGGATATGCTCTCAGTTTATATCCTCACATCTAAGGATTTAACTATGATAGAACAACTTCTAATATTTACAGGCAAAGTTAGTTTTAGCCATACAATTTGAAACCTTTATTGGAAAATTACTAATGTATAGCTTTTTCCAGTTGTAAAACATTGCAGAGATAGTAGGTAAATAAATGCTTTGTCCCTCGGGGGTGGGGCATGTAATTTGCTATCTTTCTTTATTTTATTTTTGCTTCTTAAGCATCCATTCTTCACTGTAACTGCTGGGCAGTCATGTTGTTTTTTCCCCCCGGCTCTGAACTTGTTTGTGTTGGTGCCAGTCAGAGTTGTAGAGCTGCAAGTAACTGATGCCAAAGACGCGTTGGTTCATTAATAAACCTACAGCCATACTGATGTCTGGATATAGACGGCCAATACAAACATGTGAGTCCCTAGAAATAATATATTGGGGTTGAAAAGGGGGGATTTGAAAAATCTTATCTGAATAGTTAAAATTATCAAGCAGATGATTAGCAAAAAAATAAGCTTTTTATAAAAAGTTGTCATTTCCTGTTGTGCAACTACTAAAAATTGCTCAAAAACACTGATGGAAACTCCGCTATTATCATTCTTCAAATATTTCAAGGAGCATTGTAGAAGGCAACTTTCAGCTCCCTCCAGAATTAAATTTGATTTGGGTTAGAATTTATTGCCACAGAATCTGTTATTGGTTTCTTTTTCATCCCTCTCAATGCTTGTTTTTTATTCAGAAAAGCGCTGGTAATAGTTAATTTTGATATTTATTTTAGACATTCAGGGCCTCTGAAAACAGTAAAGCATAGTTTTTTATGAAACTTTTCTGTATGAATTTTGTTTTGCTCCTATTACAAAAACTAATGCAGAGCTGTGCTTTGCTTTTCTCTCTATAGCGCATAATTATTGAGAAAATAAATCTGAAAGCCTTTTCAAACATTCATCCTTTTCCTAATAAGAGTATCTTTGGCTCATTGAGTTTTTCTAGCTTCATTAGATGTTTGTGTGTTTTTACAGAATCTGCACAAACTTTAATAGGCTTCAATTTTGTCACAGCAGGATTTTCTGGAGGCGTTTTCCACTTTTGTATGTTAAGTCCCCTCCAAATTAGAAAATTGTACACAAGTGTTTGTTTATGCTCTCTTATTATGACATTCATTCATTATATGGTTTCCGAAACAATGGTTATATCTGCTCAGTAGTGTGGGCATATTAAACAATACCTGAATGCAGTGGCACTTCATAGCAATGTCCTAAATATTCCCAGTTACATGTTGCATACATACAAATACTGCTACACTAGAACCCTCTAATTAATCTGAGATTAATTTAACTGTCAGAGGCACCATGGGATCTCAGGTGACCAGTTGCTGTTGGAATGTGGCTTTGGAAAGTATAGGCATCGTGTTGACCCTGACAATACGTAACAGACTTTTCATCGGACTGGCCAACAACACTAAATCACGAAGGTACTGAAGAAGTCTCCATTTTAGAGATCAGATTGGCTTACCAAGCCTTACTTTCAAGATATGTTTGGCTAAATTTGGAAAAGATATTTGAGAAAAAATCTTATATTCAACATAGCTTTCTCTTTGACTGGCTGACCTGAAAATGGCTTCAAAAATATGGAGTCTACTTGCAGTCGCCCATGACTCCAATAACCTTCCTCCACTCAACTTCCTTCAGGGAGGGTATTTCAATTCACACAGACAAACTGTTTTTTAACAGAATAACTTTATCTGCTATTCATTTTTTTTATCTTCATTTTTCCACAGTCTATTCTCTGCTAGTTTGTATCACATTGTTGTTTTTGTGTTAGATGTTTTTTATATCTAATAGTTAATTGCCCACATACAAGAGTGACCATAGGTGTGGTATTTATTCATCATATCTATATCCATGTCACTGCTGAAATGCCTTTTTCAGGACCAGAAAGGCTTTGTGGCCTTGTCGGCACTTTTCCTGGTTCTAATCTATGAGCAGCGAGTATGTGTAGAGGGCATATGTCATTCCCCTTTACTTTATGAATCCACATTAGTTAGACATAATGTTAAAAACAGAGCCAAGATGCCACTTGATGATCAACTCAGGATCCTCATGGAGGGGTAGAACTGGCAGGTTGATTAATAGTTGAGTCACTAACGTTAGCTTTGGCCTTCCAGAGTAAAGTTTTTCCATTTCCTGACCGTCTCTCAGACTTCTGCTCAGCACATTGGAAGAAACGTGGTCAGTGACTTCTATCAGTGGGTGTGGGATTACGGATTACCCAGTCATCTCAGAATGGTGTTTAAGTATCTGAGTTTGACATAAACATCTTTATTATTCATGTAATGCTTAACATCCTGTGAGCGATTTCATGATCTGCTTAGGTTCAGTATCTTGTTAACCTCCTGAGACAGGGGTCTCCTACTCAAGTGCTGGAGAGCTAATGCCCCACATGTTTTAGATGCGACCCTTCTCCAACACACCTGAATCTAATGAATTACTTGTTACGAGGCATCTGCAGAACTTCTTGACATGAGGATGTAATTTATTCATTTGATTCATGTGTTGGAGCAGGAATGGATCTAAGAGTCGAGGACTGTAGTGGGAGACCCCTGCCCTAAGGCATGTTAAGGTGCTGGAACATATCTTCATAGTGGTTCCCGGTGGCGTCACTTGGCCTGGACATTCCCGGCTCTAGCCTCTAACATTTCTCATCAAGCCCCAAATGGGGTTTTTTTTCACCCCAGAAGGAATAAGTTTACATTAACTGAGATGCCCTATGGCATTAATAAAGAAGGCAGTTTTTGTAATTTCCTGGCTTCGGTGAATGCAACAAATGCGACAATATGACCAATTGGAGAGGAGTTGTATGGGGAATCCTCTGTGTTTTATTGGCTGACAGCCCAGTGTTTAATCTAAACTCTAGTATATTTTCGAGCAGTCCCAACTGAAAATAGAAATCAGACGATTTTTTTTCAGTTTTCAGTTGTTGTGGCTGGCAGTAGTTGCTTGTTCTGCGATGCAGATGGATCTTTGCTCCCACATCTGTGCCACAATCCGTTCAGCTGTTCCCACCGTGATGAAAAATAGCCAGAGCAGCTTCATGGACTTCAGCTATGAAGAAAATGTTCAGCATCAGAACGACGACTCCTCGGAGGGTTTGAATTAATAACAGCATTTATTAATGTGCGACAGATGTTGTTCGAGGCCAGGAGGAAAAGAACTGAGAGTATACCACTAGAATAAAAGTAAAACTGATTAAATTAAGTTTTGCTTTTGTTCTGAGTGCAAAGACGGCTGTAATTCATGTTTGCAGTTATTTATGTAGAGATTCATCAGTGTGATTAATGATTAGGATTAGGCTACTTGATATAAATGTTGCAACATTTGATATGATCATTTTAGCTTAACTACCATAGAATTGAATGACCTGTCCTGTCTCTTTGCATTTCCATGGATTTACTCAGGAAAATAAAACTTTTTCATTATGTATGCATTCTATATTTATTATAAACACAAATACTGTACTTGCATGCAGGCATAAAATCCAAATATCCAGATAGAAAAAGTTCAATACATTTTAACCACTGAGTAGCATCTATTTCCCCAAAATAACACTTGAACGCTTATCATGTTTCAAAGGTCTGTTCCCTTTTTTATGATTTCCTTTTGATAACATCTATTATGATAAAAGAAATCTGATATTATACTCCGTTTACAGGTGACCTAGACAGGAGACCAAATAAGAAGAGGGCAGCATGCAACCTGACAAAGAACTATCTTTTGTTCTTGTCAAGGAAAGAAAATATTTTTTAAAATCCTGTACTTTTAGGACTATAAGCCACTACTTTTTCCTATTCGACGATTTTATAGATTTATTACTGGCTGACGGCCTCCGGGGGGGGGGCACTATAGCGGGAAGCGCAAAAGTGAGACATACATGTGGGGAAAGGGTATGCGCCGAAGAAAACACTACCAGTAGTTTTCATGCACACACCCTCAGCTTTTAAGTTAAAGCCTCCAATCTTTCCAGGTCCAGGAAACGACCCTGGCGGTTCTCCTTAAGTAGTGCTATGCCTTGCGTTGTACTGGACCTCTGCAACTTGTATTGCTGGTGGTCTAAATCAAGGTGCAAGGCTTACTAGATATTGTGGACCTACTTCTTCTCCTAAATCTCTGTCTTCCCAGCAACTTTGACTTGCTTGATGATGTTGAGCCGGAAAGGTATCTGCTGATTGGCGTCTATGGGAATCTCATCAAGTGCAATGTGAGGTTTCTTATGCTCTGGGAGCTTCCTACACCAAGTGCCAGAGTGTTTAAGAATTACAATCTTGAATACCACTACTAAATGGCTGAATCACTCTGTAATGGACTATAAAGTGATTGAGTGAACAACTTAAACTTAACAAATTTCTTCTTCCAAATGCAGTTATTTTATTTAAGCCCCTTAAACTGTTTAAAGCATAAAACGAAAAGAAAATTAGTTTTCAAGCTGAAGCATGTTTTTGGGTTTATCATGGTCTAATAAATACAGCTATCAGTAGGGAGGGATGATGCTCATTTGTGACATCCTCATTTCATATTCTCGCCAGTTGGGCATGCCTCAGATTTTGAGGTGTAATATAGCCCTGCCAAATCAGCAGTAGCCCCATTACTCATCCCCCTCTGTGCTGTCTCCTGGCTGGTGCTCCGGCACTAATGCAGATTACAGGGATATATGAGGGCTATTTTGTTCGCTGCAGGGTGGAAACGATCACAGGCAACCCCATCCCTTTCTGATGCACGACTCTACATCTGTTCCCCCCGCAAAAGCCTATCTGGATATCTATCAGAGCCAAACTCTTATCAGATCTGAGGCGGCTGCATCTATAGCACATCAATTATAGATGCTGTGTGTGAAGAATTGGGTCACTCTATCAATGCTCGCTCTCGATCCATGGAGACATTGTTTAGTTAAGTGATTAGTGGCTTATCTTTACATACAGTTGCAGTTGTGTTAAATGGCCCATTCATGATACATGGACAAAGCTGCATATGAGACCTTAAGTGACGGTAAAATATTTGTAAATAATAATAATATTTGGTAAATAATTTTCGTATGATTTAATGTGGGGGTTTTTTCACAAAGAAAATCAATTGATCATATATTCACACATTTCGCTTTTATACCCTTAAGTGGCCATTCTTTGAGGAGTCTGAACAGGTGGGAGTCCACACAGGTGTTGATGTCCTTGTGTCACAATCCATTAAAATCCCTTTGCTCTTCTTCTCTTGCGCCGACAGGTGGTGAAAATGAGCCAAGCTGCATTCTTGCAGCCTAAATTCATTTCCAACTTGCTCCCTGACTGAGAACCCAGACGTATTATTCAAATTTCTAATCCATTCACTGAGTGGTACACGTCAAAAAACTTAAACGTTTCAATCTTTATGCAAGTCTCTCCTCATCTGTTAAATAAACAGACCATTCATCATATTTTTGGGCTTTTACAGCTGGACTGTTTGAGTGATCCGTTTTTCAAACGGACCCTCTCCTGCAGCCCAATCAATCATTTTTCAATGAACATGTCACAGCTCATTGTGTGGAGGGTTACCCCGAATGATTCCCAGAAGGTTTTCGGATGATAAAGTGAAAGCTGAAGCCATTTATATCCACTGAATGGTTAGGGGAATTTGACCAAAATACCGTTATGTTTTATGTTTTATGTTTTATGCTTGTCAACAATTTTCACCTCATTGGAGGTGATAGCAGGTGCTAAAATGTCTAAGCATGCTTGCTATTAACTTTTCATTAGGCGCATTAAACTGCACGAGTCATCAACAAGTAGAAGCTGCTCGACATAATTGGTTTGTGGTTAATGTCTGTTTTGAAGCTGTAAGTGTCAGCAAGCTGCGAAAATCCCAGCGGGAGCTCTTTAAAACTTGAGATTTTCTCAGGAAGAAGCACTTTTTAAAGACAGGCAGCTTTTAAAGACCAGCAGCCTAAAGTGCACACTGACAATTTCTTCCAGGCTGTGCATTGTTATCCAAGCCACTCATAATGATCCTTAATTCAATAACCAACCCTCAGGATTGTCTTATTTAATAACCAGCTGCAGTGAAGTAATACAATTTCATTTCTCAACTTGAGTTCTTGCATGTACACATCTCACCTCTCCACTCTCCTTTCTCCTTTCTCTGTTACAGCCTTCTTTAAGGAGTTGATGCGGAGACCTGTGACAGCTGGAGCCGGCGACCTTACGTCCATGTTTGAACACAAGCGTTTTCACCAAACACACTTCGGCAAAACACATGGAGCATACAGTACTGTGCAGAACGGTGGTAGCTTATTTCTTTTTATTTTGTTTCTACGCTCCTAGGCTTTTATTCAATTGCAAACTTAATTTACTTTGGTTGTTGTTCACTAATCTTCAGTTCAATTCCTAACAATTATTTTTGTGAAATTCCTTTCTTGTTTAAGCCACAAATCCCCCTTGGCTTGTCATAGCCTTGTAATAGCTTCCTAATCTAAACCATTATTAAAAATGCAAGAAGTTGAGTGCTTCTCTTGGAACCACAGTATAAAGAAATTAGGGTTTTGTTTACTACTGTAATCCCAAGAATATTGTCTTCTAATATGCAGTTCGGGTTGAAATTATCTAAATTTGTGCCAATATGGATGAAGGATTATCAGTTGCAACAAAATAAACAAGTGAGCTCATTATGGGGTGATGATAATAAACTTATTACCTTTTAAAGCTAGAGGTTAATTTGGAAAAACTGAGGATAAAATCAGTAAAAGACCTAATTTATAAAGTTGCATTTGCATTTTAATTGAAAAGTCTATCTTCATATCGACATACCACCGACATGTCATAAACGCAGTCATTTTTGCATCAATATGACTGGTACAATTATGCAACAAGTGGCATTTAGTGTTAGGCTGAGCTGAAGAAAATCTGTCTTATCTTATCGTATGCACCTGATTTATCCGTCAAGATTAGTGATCTCTAAAACGTGCATATGAGTGAAAGAAAAATGCATTTTAATGACTGTTTAAGCCTCTGAATATACTTGACATTCTTCCCATTTTTGTTTTATCGCTTTTGATTTGTTTTCTGTTCCATTTCCTCCCAAAAATCTACTGAACCTAATAGAATATCACAAACATCAACCATATTTATCTCAAGTCTTGGATTTCTGATGGCTGTTATCATCAGCTGCAGTCTTTGTGGTCTGCTTAGAGAGCTCCACTCTGACTGCAGTCTGATTGGTGAGATTTAATCTTTTACCTCATTGCCAATGTTTTATCTCGAGGTCATTCATTGGTACGTCAGCCCTCCTCCACCTCCCTACCCTCAGCGCACCTATGTTGCAAAATTAAACTTGAATTAGATCATTAGCATACAAAGCAGTAAACCTACTGCCGTGGAGTCATACATATTTATCTGGATTTGCCTGACTTGTGCATGCACACCCTCACACTGTAACCCCTTTTGCATGCAAACACACCTGTTTCCCTTATACAGGAGAGACAAGTGAGCACAGACTATCAAATGGATATTAATCAGAGTAGATTGTATTTAAGAAGCATATATGTGAACTATCAGAATAAATACAAGCTTTTCATCCAAACAAGCTTTTCAAAATATGCAAGGTTGACTGTAGAAAATGTGTGCATTTGGAAACAGAGCAGATGGATTTTGATTAGGATAATTTAGGCAGGTTGCTTTCAGCGCATCAAATATTGCTTACACACAGAGGAAACGAGTAATGCCTGCAGTCCAAGCTCATCTGCTGCACATTAACAAACAGAAAAAGACAAACCGGGAACATGGCCTTCTGAATAATCGTGTTGCCTCATGAATGACTCCTTTTCTCTCTCCTTTCCCCTCTATCCTTTCCACTAGAAATTAACTTTCTCCTTAACCACTCTTCCTGCTTCCTGGGGATCACTTTCCAGCCTTCTTTTTCCTTCCAGCTGGGAGAACAACTCCCTCCTTTTGCAGCTACATGGACTCCTCCATTAGTATTCCTTCCTTCTTCCCACTTTTCCCTTCCTCCTGTGAGATTGCTGTTGTGTCTTATGGCTTTTTATTCCTACGTGATGGTAGATGGGTTCATGTAGGAGTAGAAGCCACTAAACACGCGGTGAGTGCTCGACATGCTGGCCAACACATGCAGAGAGCTTCCTGTGGATATGACAGCTGCCATGTTCACATCAATGTCCTGCCCATTATCCCGAATGCACACAGGGTTTAAATATAGTTCAGGGACCTCACTCAAAAAATGACTGCTTTTAGAGCGGAGTCACTCTGGTCCAAATTGGAATAAAAACAATACATTTGATTGATTTTTCACAATAATCTGGAAAAATCCACAGCAACTTTCAGCTGAAAAATACATTCTTAGAGCAGAATTGTCTTAACCGACCTACTTTCCCCAGCTTCCTGCTGGCTGCTTGTCTCAAATTCAATATTCATTTCTTCACTTCCCTGTCCTGTGGTACTCGATCAAACCTGCAGCTGGAGAGATCTCAAAACCACTATTGAAATAAAATGACTCTCAGGTAGGTCACTCAATATTATCTGAATTTATTTGCTGCTTCCCTTTGAAGTTGAGATGAGGACATGTTGGTTCACAGAAAAGGGCTGCTTTATATCCCTGTTTAACGGTGTTAAAAGGTTTTGCACTGTCTGTAACACTACACAATCCAGTCCATACTTTGATGGAACTTTGAGGTCTTTTAAGGAATTTTTACAGTACTTTCCAAAACTTACCAGGTATGTGCTTGGAATTGTAATGGAATCTAATGATATTAGTTTCCCAAATCTTCTCCGGAGGTACCTAGATATGTTCCAGATTGTTATCTCAAAGTTCTGGGAAGGTAACGGATAAGTTCTATAGAGGTTCCAGGAAAATACCTAGGAGGTTTTGGAAAGCAACAAGTTCTGCAAAAGTACAGCCTGTTATGTACAGATTTCATAGTGTCATTTCAGAGCTGTTTAGGGGAACACCATGGTTACATTTCATTACTTTCGCATCATACAGTTAGAGCGGGGGACTCTTTATAACAGACCTATTTTTGTATACGTTTAAAACAGAATATGTTGAGACTCCAGTGTTTCAATATGGAGGGTCTCTCTTAAAAGGGTCATACATGTCATGCAAACATCTAATGAAAAAGTTTATAAAACTGCTTTCTCCTCGTTATAAATTAGATAAAGTTTGAGTAGTTTCAAGTGACTCAGATCCAGATGTATTACAGTCATTGACTTGTCTCGATATATCGAGTGATCATCTTTCCTACTTTCTAAAAATCTGAACTTTTAAATTTCTGATTGCACCGTTACTGAATCTAGCTTTTTGTGTGCATTTTCTTTTTAACGGTCTCAAACCTGAGTGAATCACCTTGGATGGACCAAGAAAAAGCTATGGAAGTCAGAATCAGAAAACATTTCTGGGACTAAAGAGATGCGCTTAAAATTCTGCAGGAGACCAGCTCAGTCTGTTTTGTTAGACTTGATAAAGCCACAGTCTAATATGCCAAGTTTCACTGTTCATTAGTTATTTGCGGAGTATTTTACACATTTTCAAGTGTTAGAAATCACTGTGGTAACCTTGATTCACCAGATTTTGAATATTCCAACCAGCCTTCCTGATAAATTTTTCCCTTCCCTTTAAAACTTCAAGGCAGGAAACTTTAACCCAACTCGGAGCAACCTCCTTCATTTTCCTCCTAAATTATGTAAAAATTCTGGCACGCTAATAATGGCACGGCAGTAACTTTCGCCTGAGCTGAACTTGGTGTCAAGTAATTAAGCAAGAAACTCAAATTATCCTGCTGGTGGGTCCATTCGTATGCTGCAGGGTTGGGGTTTAAATGTCAGCTCCCTGTTTGTATTCGCTGTGAAATACGCTGCCAGCCCGCTCTCCTTGCACACAAGCTGAATAAAGTCTAAACAGGCAGAAGCCAAGAGCTGAATTATTAATCCCTGGATATTACAAGAAGCTGACACATGTTTGCAGTTGTGGGACATTACTTCTTCACTCATAAGAGATGCATAATAATTTGAGATGAAAACTAGATAAGTTCTGCTGAAGTTTAATGATTTCTTTTAAAGCTGTAAGATGTTGTGATCTAATATTCAGAGGGGAGGCCTGACAAGTTTCTGTTGCTTACATTATCTGTTTAATTTATTTTTCAGGTTCCCACTCCCACATAGGCTTTTTTCTGCTTTATTGAGTTGTGAGGGGGTCTGAGAGAATATTTGAACAGAAGGAAGACATTAAAGAAGGCAGAGGAAGGTTTCGATTTTTCAACCTGTGGGGGTCCATGGGAATCTAAAGGTGGGAATCAACAGTGATGGAGTCTATGGGAAAGAGCCTGCATTATTTACAGCGGCACAGGCTCATAAAGGGAAAGCAGTGTTTGAATAGATTGCTCCTGTCTTTTTGTCTTGCCCAAGGGTTTGTGCCACAGTTATGATCCAACCAGACTGCAAACCTCACATTCAAATGTCAAACTGATAAGACAGACAGCACTTGGGCTCATTTTAATATTGCTTTTCATTTTTTCCAAATTATGGCTTTCATGACTCGACTCATCAGATTCTGCAAGGTCGGCGAATCCTCAAGTTCAAGTGAAAATAATCAACTTTGGTGTAATGGGATTTTCCTCTGACAGATGCAATAATGTGGTGTGTTTGTGTACAGTAGGTTTAATGTATGAGTGTTGTTCAACTTTATCCCCACCCTGCTTCAGGGTCTGCTTTGATTTTCCTGTAATAAATAATGCTCTTTTGTCTTCTGTGCTGCATTTGTTCCCATTTGTAATCTCTCTAGTGCTCAATAAATTATGAATGCCAGTTCAACCTGCTGCATATCTCTTTATTCATTTGTCAGTTGGTGCTATTTTTCCCTTTTTTATGTTTGTTTTTCAGAAACACATGCAGAGGCATTACAAACCTTTTTTTCTTGCACAAGTATAGAGACCTGTTTAACAAAATTCTCACTGGGTATGGTTGGGGAAAAAAGAAAATACTAAAAGCAATCTGCTGTATGTGCACAGAATATGAGGAAGAATGCAAAAATACGAATATTAAACTTCTTGCACATTTAGTTGTTTAAATTTTACATAATAAAAATAATCTAACTGTCTTCTTGATTGCTTTTTAGATAGAAAACTGCTATATGTATTAAGACATTTTCTAAATGTTACAACCACAAACTTTATTTTATTTTTTGTAGAGATTTTATGTGGTAAATCAGCACAAAGTGGTGTGTAGCGAAAGGGGTGAAAATAAAATAATACAAACAACGATCTTCATAGTGTGGTATGCATTGGTATCAAACTGAGTGAATAGTTTTGCTGCAGCTACAGTTGCAAAAACGTGACCCCACCCAACTCTCAACTTTTGCACCCTCTAATGCAGGCGTGCCCAATCCAGGTCCTCGAGATCTACCATCCTACATATTCTAGATGTATCCCAGCTCCAACACAGCTGAATCAAATTGTTCAATTCCCTCCTCAGCAGTCTGTCAGCTCTGCAGACGCCTGGTAACGAGGCCTTCATTTGATTCAGCTGTGATGAGAAGGGATGCACCTAAAAGTTGCTGGATGGTAGATCTTAAGGACCACAGTAGGTGGCGGAAATGCACCTGAAAGTTGGTTGCCACCCGCCAATAAAACCAAAAAAGAAGAAGAAGATCTTAAGGACCAGGGTTGGGCACCCCTGGTCTAATGGGTCTTATTCGAGGAATTTATTGTGTTTAGCTTCCGCCATCTTTCCATCAACTCTGACCAGCTTCTCTGTCCCTGCTGAAGAATTTCATCCCCACAGCATAGGGAGGACGACAATATTTTGAAGTATGGTGGGGGCCTGAAGTATGAGTTTAGGGTGATGTGCAGTACTAGTTTTCTTCCACACAGTGTTTTGCACAATGGTTAAAATTATCTTACCAGAAAGCATTCTTTTGTTTGCTAGTTGCTTTGCATGGTAGATACATTAAATGCTAGTTGTACTGAGCAATCAAAGCACTTATTTATTTATTTATTTATATATATATATAAAAATACATTTATTTTAGAGGGCCTTTCTACAGTATAACCCAATGTCACCTTACAGAGAACAAAAAAAAATGAAAAATACATAGACAATCAACAAAACAATCAAATGGCAAATAAGACCAAAATCGGTGTCTAAAGTGAACAAGCCCGTTTGAACAGATATGTTTTGAGCTGTTATTTAAATGAAGCAGGAGAGAATCAATATTTCGGATGTTGAGAAACCGTGAGTTCCAGAGCCGAGGAGCAGAGTGAAAGCTCTGCTCTCCATGGTGACAAGCTGGGCAGAAGGAACAACTAGTTGAGTGGCTGATGAAGATCTGAGAGGGGAAGGGGTGGCAATGTGAAGCAGGTCACACATAAGGAGCGGCAAGGCTATGGATGCGAGAACTAGAATTTGAAAGTTGATCCTGGATTCTATTGGCAAATGTAGAGCTGGGTGTCATCTGAGTAACAATGGAAATTGGCATTAGATTTACGGAATATTTGGCCAAGAGGGAGCATGTAAATGATTAATTGAAGGGGCCCCAATACTGAACCCTGGGGCACACCTGCAGAAACGAGACACAAAGTTGAGTGGGATATAAACTGGGTGCAGTCTGAAAGATGGGAGGTAAACCAGACGAGTGGAGTATGAATAATGCCAATATATGCTCATCTGTTCAGAAGAATATGAGAAATGGTGTCAAATGCTGCATTGATATCAAGAAGGATGAGAATGGTGAAGAGACCAGAATCAGCTGCCATTGGAAGCTCATTGGTGATCTTACCAGAACTGTTTCTGTACTATGGTGGGAGTGAAAACCAGACTGAAATTGTTCATAAAAAATGTTGGTTATTAAGGTAAGTGGAGCTTGGAGGCAACAACTTTCTCAAGGTTTTTTGAAATGGAAGGAAGGTTTGAAATTAGACAAAAAATTATCGAAGTTGTTGGGAAATGCACCTGGTTTTTAGACCCATTAGACTTGAACACTGATATAGGAATCAATAGGCGACTTGTTGAGTGCCCAAGGGCATGGGACTGGACCATCGACATGTTGCAAACATCAAGCCCGCGATTGATTGCAAGATGACTTCTCTTCCCACTGAGCCTTAGCCATCCAACAGGGTTACTAGCAACCATTAAACTGCACTTGTGAGTTTGAACAATGCCTTCTTCCCACTCCAAGGTCAGATTTGTGAAGACCATGACTAAAGCCTACTGCACAGAGTTCAACAATTGTATTGAACCTGAACATTTCACCTTCATATGATACAATCTTGATGCCAACTCTTATCACACTATACATGTTGCTGCACCACAATCGTATCAGAAAGGCCTAACAGACATCAAATGATCAAAGGACAGCCAATGACAGGTGTTAATGTTAGATTCAAATTGAAAAAAGAAGGGAGGAGTGAGAAGAGACAGGTTTAGAGGAGCCCACAACTTTGAAATAATCAGACATCTGCCACAGCAGCAGTCACCCTAAACGACTTTTCATTAAAATTTCAGACAAGCTTGATATTTGTTCTAGGCTGATTGGTAAGGAGAAGGATAAGCTCATAAGAAATATATAATGGTTCATTTACAATATTTTGAAAAGGAAAGCCAATCACAGCTTTGAACTATTCTGGTTTAATAGTTCATTACTCTCCCCCCTGAGCTGTTGATCTCTGCAGCTCACACAGAGTTACTGAGTCTCTTCTCTGATTAAAGTTCTCCTTGCCTGAATTCTGAAGTCAGTTTTTTGTACTGGATTTTATGCAGGGGAGTCAGAGTGAAGGCGGCGGAATATAAATGCATGCCCCACATTTAAGACTTACATTTTTAAATGTAAAAAATTTACAGGGCTAGGGGTACTTTTGAAAAGGAAGTGTAGATTATTTTTGAGTAAATTTGGTTTCATTACCTGTTGTTTCCTAGCTCACATTTAGGCTTTTCTTTTTAAGTTAAAAGAATAAACTGAACAGAGCGCTGTCTCTAAAGATGGTAATGAAGCTGCAGAGTAGCTTGATATTGAAATACTACCACGTGTATTAAACTTTAAAGCAAAACTAAACTATGTAGAATCTGACTAGAAAGCTTCAGGCTCCCTTACAGGCTGCACCTGCTGAATCAACTGTACCCAAAAAGAAGCATTGAACGTGTATTGCAAGATAATCAAACAAAAGTAAATTATTTTCAAACCATTTTATTTGATCAGTTTTATTCCTTGGTCTAAACTTACTGACTTTTTCCCCCGTGGATAAATCTGTGAAGTTCTGAAAAACTTGCCTAATTATGTTGACGCATCCTTCACATCAGTTCTACTTCACAGGACACATCTGTGTCAATATTTGACAGACTTTGTCTTTTAATTACACAGTCCCTTTTGTGCACTCGCAAATTTCAGGCATTATCTCATTAGTGGTTGCGTGCCAACAAACCTCTTTGCCTTCCTCTAATTGGAACGAGGAGCGATGCTAGTGTTTATAGAGGAGAGGCATGTCCCTGAAAAATCGTGATCAGCGATGGCAAAAAAAAGTGTAAGGGCAGCCTGTGGATTTCCTCTGATTTCATCATAATAATAAAAAAAGATGTGAGGCGATCCCCAAGACAACAAGCAGCTGGTGTCTATAAGCAAGCTTTGCTGTCCTAAATCTCTGAGAAGAAAGTGAAAGAATCTCATGAAGGCTCTGCAAGTCCTCCTTGGCTTTAGAGTTAACTCAGTATTCACCTTGACTGCTGAGTTGTATGAGCGGGGTTACGTGGTGCAACAAGCATGTCTATATTTTGTAACGTAACTATGGGTTCATACAGTCTATAACAAATAATCAACTAATTACATTTTGGTTATATTTGTTCAGAGTTGTCCACCTGAGGGTAGTTGGATCACAGTATAAAAACAGCTGGGGAAGGCCTCTGAACATCATGAAGACCACGCAACACACCAGTTTGCTCAAGGATAAAAGGTTTAAATCAGAGTTAACTTGTAAAACAATATTCAAGCTTTAAACATCTCCCAGAGCATTATTCGGTTAATCTAAAAATTAAAAGAGTATGGTAGAACTGTAGGTCTACCAAAACATGGCTGCTACGTAATCTCACAGGTTGGCCAAGGAGAGCAAACAAGAGACTCATGGTTGATCAGTTAAGTGATCATTGGTTGTCTTTTGTTGTGAAAGACTTGTAAGAAAATCTTTTGTTTTCTTTCTCCTAACCAAACACCACCCACTAGAACAAAGTCGAGCGGTGTCGGTCTTTGGTTATCCACTAAGCAACTCTAACCCTTGTTGTAAATCAGCTAGAAGAAAGCCATAAGACGACCTGTTTGCAGGTTGCTACAAGCCAGAGACTACAGCAAACACATGGAAGAAGGTGCTCTGCTTAGATGAGACCAAAATGGAACTTTCTGGCCTAAATGAGGAACACTGCTTCTCCCCCTGAATTCACAATCCCAACAGTGTGGCATGGTGTTGGCAGCATCATGATATGGGGGTGGGGTTTTGTTCTTCAGCAGGGACTGCTTGTCAGGGTTGATGGAAGACCATATATCGTTTTCTGTTGCAAACACACTGGAATTTGTAGTTGGAACTTAATGTACAGAAATGAATACTTGTGCAATATTAGTTACTACGGTGTGAATTTCCTTGGTTTCATTTTGGTGCAACATGTGTTTTGGGTCATCTGCAAAGTCTGCCTCATTTGGATGTAGCAGGAAAGCATCAGCTGGGTTCCAGTTACTTTGTAATCAGTGTGTAGTTAGCATTGCTTTAGCACCTTCTTTGAACTTGGTAGATGATCACTTCATAGATTAATTTATTGGAGCCCATACGTGTCTGCTGGAGAAGTAAGATTCAAAGAAGAAAAAATGAAGGGCAAAATCAGCTGGGGTTCTTGTTTCGCAGCTTCTAATTTACAAAATGTAAGGCTTTTAAAGGTCTACATGACATTTTGGAAATGATCTTCTCACAGCGTGGCCTTCCAAGATCTCATTGTGACAACGACGTGCTGAGTTCCACAGATTTTCCTCCCCACCCCAACATCTCACTGGACCCCATCACGACGAGACGACCACTGTTTGAGTCCACTTAATGAGAGTGTAGAGTCAGCGCTCTGGCTGCAATTACAGTGTTTAGGACTCTTTAATGATATGTTAATGGCTTGGCTGTATTACCTCTCAGCTGCCCAAACAACATTAAATACCCTGCGGCTGATTAATCCTGCCTTTACAAAAACATCCAATTAGAAGGAAAATGTTGAAATCAAGTTTTGCCAGCAAGTTTTGGGCCCTAAAAGTACACAAGTACAGAAACATGACAAGATTTACTCAAGAAAATATAATTCGAGATGACCAATGACTTTTTTAAATGTGCCTTTAATATCTTTGTTCAGTTAAGAATGCAATGCCAAAACACACTGCTCTTTATCAACACTTGGCATCATAAAGGTAAAATCAGTGACCCATTGCTTCTGTAATGCTCTGTCTATGCAGTTGTTGCTCACTGCAGTGGCTGTGTCTGCACCAAAATCCTGTCAAAACATCTCAAGCATGGTTGCTGTTCTGAACAGATTAGCATCCATTGGCATTAGTCATACTCCCCTCGCCTGGTTAACTTTCAGACTGCACCCAGTTTATATCACACTCCTCAACTTTGTTTCCTGTTTCTGCAGGTTTGCCCCACAGTTGTAAGCATCGGGCATGGTTGTTTGTCTGCCAAATATAAAAGTACAAGCAGGATCTTAACATAAAGCTCTAGCCAATGTAAGATGATTTAAAAAGAGTTAAAGCAGCATCCCCTTTTTAATATCAGCAGTGGTGGTTCTGCATTAATGTTGAATGTGCCCCCCCCCCCCCCCCCCCCCACACACACACACACTCTCATACACACACCGCTGCCACACTTTATTTTGACCTGGGCATCATAGAATGTGATACCAAGACACCAACCTGATTTTGGAGCAATATTTTCTTTCCAAGCCTAGACTGTGCACATCATAATGGGGCGCCTGCTTTACATTGATTAGAAATGCAAATAAGCAACAGAAAACTGGATCAGCTCAATTGACAGAAAGTGAGTTTGTGGCATCCTCCAGGTCTTGGCACCCTGGGCAGGGAGCCATATGTCCCATATCAAAAACACAACTTATTGCAAGTGAGACATTAATTTTATCCACAGTTTTAACAACTCGAAAAAAAAAAAAATACAATGCGCAGTCAACAACTCCCAACACGTTTACTCTTGCAAACAACAGTGCTGTTCAGCCATAGTGAATATTAATGTACCACATCTAAAATAAAACTCTTCAGGGCCACGTGAATTTTTCAAGCGTTTTTAATTATGAGCACAGAGAAGTGACAAAGGTGGCATGTTTTATGCTGCTTTTTACATAAACGCTGTTCTGAGTTGCTGCCATTACATTTCTTGGATTATTTCCATGACAACAGATACAAGATTAACATCAATGCGTGATGTTATTTATATTTTAAACGGGGTATAAAAATTAAATGTCAATCTCAAAAAAAATGTATTACAATGCTGCCAAGGAAGCAAGTTTTATTGATTACCATTCACTTTCCTGGCTTTACAAACGACTTGTAAATTCCTGCCCCTTACCAAATTAGGATGGAGAATTTCTAGGATGGAGGTCCTTTTGTCTCTACAGTAGGTTCACACAGTGGATTTTTTCATTTAACACATTGTCCAATCTACACATTAAGCTGTACAGGTAAATGTTTTTCTCCCATAAGTCTGCCACTAAATGAGTTATAGGGAGGATTTTCCACTACTACTGAGAAAACAGAAAAGGTTCTCCTTCTCCAAACCCTGTTGAGTTGAATGAATGTTCACAACACAGAGATGTTTAATGCTGAAACGTTTGTCCTTTTCATTTGTACTTGTGGTGAATACAAATATAAAATGTGAAATATTTCTTTATTTTGTGACGGTGCAGATGTTTTCTCATTCTTGACATCTGCAGGGAAGATAGAAGGTTCATTGTGTGCACAACATGAGCACACATTATGATGAACAAGATGCGTTTCAGTTCAGTGACGGTACACACTTTTTGTCTACTGACAAGGTATCCAGTACCCAAACAGGCGTTTAGGGAGTCCTCCATTTAAACCCACTCATTACCCATGTCATACCTATTAACAGCGTCAGACACTCACTTTGAAAATTATGAAAAATGTACTTCTGTAGAGTACAATCAATTCCAGGCTGGGATTGGTGGTAGTTTATATTGTCACTGGTTAATGGCATCATCATTTTACCTGACAGTAAAGGAACACGCCTTAGTCTTCTTTCTATTCTGTTTATATTATTCTGTCATTCCCTACCATGTGTTTCCATCAATGTCTGCTTCCCTCACAGCTGTTTCTCATCTGCAAATCACCTTGTTTTCCATCCAGCAATCACCCTCCTTAGTATACAGTGGCGAAGGTTTGGGCACCCCAGGTAAACATTTGTATTAATGTGCATAAAGAAGCCAAGGAAAGATGGAAACGTCTCCAAAAGGCATTAAATTACAGATGAGACATTCTTATAATGTGTCAAAAAAGTTTGATTTTATTTTCATCATTTACACTTTCAAAATAACAGTAAACCAAACAATCGCGTCTGCAAAAGTTTGGGCACCCCGCAGAGTTAATACCTTGTACTGCCCCCTTTGGCAAGTATCACAGCTTGTAACTGCTTTTTGTAGCCAGCCAACAGTCTTTCAATTCTTGTTTGAGGTATCTTTCTTAAGGTAAGATACCTGATGTATTCTTCCTTACAAAAGTGTTCCACTTCTTTGAGATTTCTGGGCTGTCTGTCACGCACGGCTCGTTTAAGGTCTATCCATAGATTTTCAATTATGTTGAGGTCAGGAGATTGTGAAGGCCATGGCAAAACCTTCAGTTTATGCCTCTTGATGTAATCCATCATCAATTTTGAGGTGTGTTTAGGATCATTATCCATTTGTAAAAGCCATCCTCTCTTCAACTTCAGCTTTTTTGCAGATGGCATCAAGTTACTGTCCAAAATTTGCTGAAATGTAATAGAATCCATCTTTCCTTCAACTCGTGAAATGTTCCCTGTGCCACTGGCAATACTACCCCATAGGATGATTGATCCACCCCCATGCTTAACAGTTGAACAGAGGTTCTTTTCATTAAATTCTTTGCCCTTTCTTTTCCAAATGTACCTTTGCTTATTCCGGCTGAAAAGTTCTATTTTAACCTCATCAGTCCACAGAACTTTTTTCCAAAATGCATCAGGCTTGTCTATATGTTCATTTGCTAACTTCAAACGCTGATTTTTGTGATGAGGACGTAGAAGAGGTTTTCTTCTGGTTAATCTTCCATGAAGACCATATTTGTACAAGCATCTCTTTATAGTGGAATAGTTTACCACAGCTCCAGTGTCTACTAGATCTTTCTGGAGGGATCGTGAGGTCAAATATGGGTTTTGACTTACTTTTCTCACAATCCTGCGAGCTATTCTGGCGGATATTTTTCTTGGTCTTCCAAATCTGGCTTTAACTTCCACTGTTCCTGATGACTGCCTTTTCTTAATTACATTCCGAACAGAGGATATTGGCATCTGAAAATGCTTTGCTATATAGTTATCTTCTTATATATAAGAAGATAACTTCTTCTTTGCTGTCTTCAATCCATGCCACTGTCAGATCTCAGCTGTCCAAAGGGGGCAGTACAAGGTATTAACTCTGCGGGGTGCCCAAACTTTTGCAGACGCGATTGTTTGGTTTACTGTTATTTTGAAAGTGTAAATGATGAAAATAAAATCAAACTTTTTTGACACATTATAAGAATGTCTCATCTGTAATTTAATGCCTTTTGGAGACGTTTCCATCTTTCCTTTGCTTCTTTATGCACATTAATACAATTGTTTACCTGGGGTGCCCAAACTTTCGGTCCCTATTGTATATATATCCCTATGTTTCTCCTGGTCCCCGTCAGATCCTCCTGTTAGCTACCTTTTTGGTTTCAATCCAATCACTTGTTGGTGTCCTCGGTTTCTTGCTTTTTGTAAGTCCATGTTTTCTTATCAGCTTTTATTTCCCTGCTTCCTGTCTGTAGTTGGGTCCCTTATCACCAGCTTTCAGCAGATATAGTCTTTTTGATCATTTTTATCTTGGTAGTACGTTTAAATCCCAAACACTGACCAAAGTACACACAGGTTAAGAGGAAAACTAAAATATGAGGTGTGTTTTGTTTAATATTCTGTAAAACAAATAACATGAAACAGCTTCAGCCTGGTAAACCAGTAAGTCAATTAAAGAGGCTGCAAGGAAATATTGATTGGGAAGAAACTAAGAACCCATACAATTAAACAAAGACTAATCTCAGAAAAGCCAGTGAGCGGATATCTGTTTAAGGTGAGATTTAAACAGTGACAATAAGGGAATCGGCTAAATATCAAGGGGGGAGGTTGTTCGAAAGTTGAAGAAAGCCGAAAGCTCCAAGACTGAGTTGAAATGGTCTTTAGATTCCACAGGTATTATTTAGCTTTAATGAGAAAACAACACTACACACATATTAATGTCAGTCCTGCAAGGGGCTGCATCTTTGTTTTCTTCAATTGTTTTCCTTTTCCTAATAGTTTACATTGATTTACTGAACTAAATCAATTTGTGGACACAAAGACAAACTGTCTTTGAGACCGATTAAAGTTTATTTATATTGTTTAGTGTCCTGGGTTCTGCAGACATGTCACCAATAATAAACTGGTGTTACCATCGTAAAATTAAAATGCGTCCCTAAAGTATCAATACACCTTGATCTTTTTCATATTTTTATCACAGTACAGTCACTAACCTTTAATGTACGTTATTTTGATGTCTAATAAGTCAACAGAAAGTCCTGCATAGCTGTAAGATGGCAATATTTTACAAATAAAATCAGAAAAGTGTGGTTAGCGTTCAGCCCCCTTTTCTCTGAAACTCCTTAATAAAATCCAGTGCAACCAATTACGTTCAGAAGTCACCTTATTATCAATGCAAGTCCACTTGTGTAATTTAATATAAGTCACCAACTTGGTGAATTTTCCATTTCCCTTTTTAGTTTAAGGTATTAAAATAAAGGGGGCTGCCCTTTAATTTGATGCCCAAAAATAAAAGCCAATATATCAATCAATGTGGAATGTTTGAGTTGTACCATCATTTTTTGTTGTAAAAGTAATATTTTGGTCATTTTATTGTATATTAATAGGTTACATTTAAAATCAGGCATGTCTTTGTCATTTTTAACCTGTCAGACTAGTACTTGTTGTGCTGCTAAAAATAATCATTTTCTCCAACATGAAAGCCTCTTTCAGGTTGTCAGGGTGGGTGTGTGCTTTAGGCTCCATCATGTTTGCCTCTTATCAGGCCTCATCACCGGGCCAGGAGAAAGAGGTTGGAAGGTGGTGGGGGTGGGGGTGCTTATCCACGGCAAAGAGGGGCGCCTGATGAATGTAGCATCCTTATCAAAGGGCTGGGTGCTGAGCCTCAGTTAAAAATAGAAACCGAGGGAGATTGGCATCGATTTCTGCAAGCGTTGACGGCCCGATTGACAGCAGCACAGCAGCATCGGGCTGTTGAGCCATCGAGGGAATCCGCCAGACAGCCTATGATGAGATGAGATGGGAAGATAACTTCTGACAAGCCCTCCACCCGCCACCCATTTCTAATCACCCCCGTCTCCACGTACACACAAACACGCACACAAGGAGAGAAAAGTAATTACCGTCTGCACACGCACATTCGCTGCCCCCTGAGCAAGTAACGGGTCTTTGGCTGGCTGAGCATCCACCTGTCCTGTCTCTCCTGCCAAGACAAAGCTCATGTGCTCACGCACATACAAAATACCTCTGGAAGTCCCTCCACAACAATCAGCCACCATCCTTAAGGGTTATCTCACTTAATTATCTTCCATCAGTGAATACTACCTAATGTCCATGAGGCGTCCTGAATGGGGATGTCAGTGACCTTTGTTTTATTGCTGTAACTGAACCACACCAAGTCATTATTTTGGTTACTCAGTCATCTCGCAGTGTAATTCATCTCTCTGAGGTATTAGAAGCAATTCAGTCACACTAATGGACTGAGTGGCCTTTTAGTATTACTTCAGAGATTATCAAATCCTTCTGTGAGATAACATTTACAAATGACTTGTTTCTTCATTGGCAGATTAGACCCTAATTATTGTTCAGTTGCAGTCTGATGCTAGTGGGCTTTGACCAGACACAGTATAGACACGTGTAGCAATATGTTGCACCTCACTTCTAAACAGTTAATTTATTTAAAACAAATTTAATCTCCATGCAGGTCCAATACATATCCAGTTATAGAATCCACATCGCTCCAAATCTAATTAAAATCAAACTAAGACTTTAAGCCTACACTGCAGTGTGATGTAATGTGATGTTCTGTAATTTCAGAGAAATACTCTGCCACTAAACTGAACTTAACATTTGTTTGCATAATAATGAGGGTGAGACTGGAAATAAAAGGACTTTTTAATGTAAGAATGTGAAATACTGTTTTTAACATATCAATGAGAACTCCTGAGTGAGATCTTAATGAGTTTCAAGGACATTTCTAATGAAAAGTGTGAAAGAGTTTTCTTGCAAATTATCTGACATGTTATTCCGAAAAAAAAGTAAAGGAATATTGCCAAGACTTTAACCGACAATAGGTTGAAGACGCGCCCTTGTTTCAGAGCATTCTGTCCATTCAGCCACTTCTTTCTGTGTTGTAAAGAAAATGTTAAAAATGCAAAACAACAATTAAAAGCTAAATGTTTGGCTCTTTTATTTTACTGTTAATCTGATCCTTGTCCTGAAGGACTGTCCTTTGAAACTAAAAACTAGTTGAAATTTATGAGAATCTTTAATAAAAAATGATCAACCTTTGCTTTCAAAAGTGAATAAAACCAGAATGAATTTCCTGCTACTCATTTTGTCAATGCCAGTGTCAACTTATTAGAATAAAGGGTACCATTTTATAATAAGGTTCCCCTTGTAATGACTAGTAAATAGTTCATAGATGCGTTATTTCATCTGTAAACACTTTATAAATAAGTCCTTATCATGCATTAAGAGGGAGAAAGAGACAGAACTGGTGTCTTGCAAAAATAGTGAGCTAATCTATATATTTCATCTAAAGTTGCTAAATTAAACATTTCGGACTATTTTACTACTTTGTAAGCACAATGTAAACACTTTTTTTAGCAGATAGTATTGTACTTTATCAAACCAATATAAATATGCACTCATCAAAGGGAGTTTTATTGTAAAATAGTGACACTAACTATTACAAGGTAGTGACTTAGTCCAAAATGTTTAATTTAGCACCTCTAGATTAAATGTATGGGTGAACAGATTTGAGTCACTATTTAAAAAGAAACTGGTTTGTTTCGTCCTTTTTTTCTTTGTTTTGCTTAATGGGTAAATACTTTTTAATGATATATAAACCGTTTACATAATAATTAAATCTATCTATAAACTGCTTTTTAGCCATTTGTAAGGGAAGCCTTTATTGTAAAGTGGTACCGAATAAAGAGGTGTGTGTCTCCCTCTAGTGGTACAAATGGGACATGCTTTAGAAATGGCAGCTGGACAAACGTTTTAAAAAGTCAAAATCAATTTAAGCTGTTGTTACTTAATTACTGAAAAAGAGACTAGTTTCATGTACGTGTAAGAAATATGTACTTAAGCATTAAAATTAAAATGTTGTTTCTTGGCATTTTTGCTAAAAAAGTTATTGCCTGTATAAATTACTATTTATAGATTTGCAGGGCCTCAAAACGGTATTAATTACCTTTTTCCACTTCAAAGTGTTTTAATGTAGCTATACTTTTCCTGATTAACCTGGGTTAAAAAAAAAAAAGAATCTGAAAAAACTGAGTTTTTAGATAACTCCAATCCTCAGGGGTCAATGCCCGGCAACTTTAAGATGTGTCCTGTCACACCTGGATCAAATGGTTGAATTATCTCTTCAGCATGCAGTCATTTGGTTGCGCGAAAACTAGTGTTCTGCCAAGACTAGACACTCCAAACAGTTTTTATTCATGACTCAAAACATTCCTGGTAGAGCTGCAGTGATTAACTGGCAGCATCATTTTGCAACTAATCAGTCTGTCGAATCAAATCACTTTTATCATTAATTCCTTGATAATACAACTCATTGACATTCTGTTATCAAACACTCAAGCCAAGAAAATATAACAAAACTTGCCAGTTTTTATATTAATTCATGTATTTAATTCAAAGTGCTTTAGTTTACATTATGAAAACAAGTTTTTGTAACTCCTAAAATTTTACATATGATCAATCAAATAATATATTAAGCAGAAAAGTCAGGTTTCTGAAACAAATGTTCAGTTCTATCCACTCAATACTTGGCATGAATTACTACATCAGTGCAGTGTGGCGTGGAGGTGATCAGCCTGTGGCTCTGCTGAGGTATATTGGGAGACAAGTTTGTTCTGAAATTCGGCTTCATCTCAAGGTTGCGGGTAATTCCTCTTGCTAGTGCACCTTTTCCTACCACACTTTTAACTTTCTGTGAATATGCTTGGAAAAGCACTGTGAACAAGTCAAGCCAGGCCAACTTTATTCATATAGTACTTTGCAACAGCAAAGCTGACCAAAGTGCTTTACACCGGGTAAAAATGAAAGGGTGACTTTGGCTTGCTAGGTAGAGAAGTTGGCTTGTAATTGGAGTGTTATAGGTTCGATCCCAACTTCCGCCTGTCAGATATCAATGTGCCGCTTGGCAAGGCACTTGACCCCAAGTTGCCTACCGATCTGCGTATCAGTGGATGAATGTTGATGTGAGTGGGTGAATGTGGCTCCAGTGTAAAGCACTTTGAGTGGTCAGTATGGCTAGAAAAGGGCTATGTAAGTTCAGTCCATTTACAATTTACCATTTAAAAACATACAAATTCGTGGCAATACAAGTGCAGTGCTTAAAATTACATAAATACAGCTGCTAATACTTAAAAAAGGCTCATAAGAAGCATAAAATCATAAAATATCAAACCACCATAAAATCATAACTCTTATGCTGAGTTGAATGGCAAAGAAAAAAAGTAGAAATTTTAGAAGAGAGTTAACAACCAGCTTCTATAGCAATGGCATTGTGTTGCTTACCCTAGTTGGGGGAGTGTGTCAAGTCAGCAGTCTTCCCCATGATTGTGTAGCTTGGTGACCCAGACTGAGAGAACATTTAAAGGTTCTCTGCAAGTGTGGTGACTTGATTAGCTGATTCCTGAGTGACACCATTAGTCAATATTTAAATTTTCAGCAACATGCTCATTTCAATACTATCACATTTTTTCCTTTCACTTAACTTTCTATAAATTTGCTTGGATACAGCTTGTATGCAGCATTCTGTGAAGAACCAACTTCTTTAGCTTCTTTAGAACTTCCCCTTCCACTAGGTGAATGCAAACAGTCTTCCTCCAAGGTGGTGTTAAGGGAGTTCAGTAAACGAAGTCAAAGCTTGGATGGCCCAGAATTTTTTTACTTTTATGATAGAAAGACTGAGGTCATATTATTTTTGCCCAAGCGCCCCTTATGACACCCATCATGTTTTTCCTATCTCTTTGACCCTATATTTGAAATCCACTCCCACCAATCTAGGTGTGAAATTAGATGGTGACCTTAGAGTTGACACACGTGTTAAATTCAATTCTGGTTATTTCATAGAGCACCAATTCACAACACATGTCATCTCAAGACAGCTTACAAGAAAAGTCATTTCAATTCAGTCATACATACATTCTAATGAATCCTTCTGTTCATCATTCCAGTCAGTTTAAAAGTGTTTTATCTAAGGAATGCTCCTTCACTGTCTTCTCTTAAAGTCTTTTAGTAGACTTGTCTTCTTCCCTGGTGAAGTCGTTGGGTTGCCTAACTTTTAATTTGTCTGTTTTCACTACATTTTTCCATGGTTACCACAGTTGCAATTTAACAAGATGATATAAGAGGACCCTGCAGAAGATGGTGAGGGAAGATGAAGAGCTCACTGTGTGTGTTTATTGCATCTTTAATCTTTTAAATTAGAATTTACAGCACTCTGTTCACTGATCTCAGGGAAACACTGTATTTTGTTGTATTTGTTTTGATTTACAGTGAAATTACAATAATTGAATTTGAAATCTGGCTACCCGCCCAGTAGGTGACCTGGCCGACTGACAGGGATAAGTCAATAATAGGCCTTAGAACTGATAAATATAGATTTGAATATGTTATGTAACACAATATTACCATTTTGTTGTTGTTTTAATTTAACATCAAGTGATAGCAATGTATATATCCAGTACAATGTTTAGTGACAGACGCATAAAAATTGAGTTAACAGATAACATGAAACAAGCGGAGTCTTCCATTACTAGCAGTGCCTTGCAAATACACTTATACCCCTTAATTATGTTTCACATTATGTTACAACCATGAATGTAATTGATGAATTCTTCTGTTAGATGAATTCTTCTGTTATCACTCTGTTGTTGGCTCCATAATCCACTTTGCTGTGGTTTGCTGGGGTGCAGGCAGCTCGGACCGAGACAGGAAGAGACTGAACAGGCTAGTGGAGAGAGCCAGCTCGGTCCTGGGCTGTCCGCTGGACTCTGTGGAGGAGGTGAGTGAGAGGAGGATCCTGGTCAAGTTGACCTCCATCTTAGACAACTCCTCTCACCCCCTGCACCTGAGCTCTCAGCAGCTCCTTCAGCAGACGGTTAAAACATCCACAGTCCAAAACAGAATGTTTTCGTAGATTTATTCCCGCTGCTGTGAGACTCCACTTTTTAACTGTTGGTGGGTCATCACTATTACCTGCTCAGTGCAATACCCCATTGTATATTTATATTTCTTTATGTGCAGTTCCTTTGGCAAACTCATTTTTTTTCTATTTTTATTCTTATTATTTCATCTTCCACCAGTGTTATACTGGTGTATGTGTAAGGTATTTCTTACCGCTGTCTTCCTACATATTATTTGATTATACTCTGTTCATCTTCCCATCAACTTTTTTCCTCTTTTTTTTCCTGCTGCATCCCTATTGCATGATGCTGCCATTACCATGTCACCATGGGGATAGTAAATAAAGTTACAAATTACAATAGCACTCTTTCTTCAACACTGAGTGATTCTATTTAGCCATCTTATTAAATTAAAATTAGATGAGACATTGATTACAAACAGGTTGTTTTATTTATTTAAATGTTTTAGTAAGTGAATTTTCCTGTTGCTCTGACTACTTTCTGGTTCTCCTGTTGGAGCGGTCTCGGCTGGCTTCTTTACAACCCAGTCAGCCTGGGTTAAATCCCGGTGCGCAGAAAGCGGTTATTCAGATTTGCTGCAGCGCTTATTTTCTCTCTTTCATCTTCACAAATGTGTCCTTGAGAAGTTTTCTTTGCCTTTCATCTTCTCCCAAGATTTCGCTGATTTCTCTCCACGAACGACCCCACGTAGCGCTGTCTGCGTGCTTAGACTGGGAGGCATCGTTCAGATGCGGATTGAGAAGACTCAGCTTCTCCTCAGAAGTCGGCCTCCATCTTGACTTTCAGATGGGACACATGCGCAGAGCGTATGCTTGTAGCGACGCTGAGCGCGCTTGCTTGGCTTTTGGAAAGCTAGAGGAAATTGAACTTATCATCACCATGGTGACACAGAGTGGCACCATCATGCTATGAGATGCTTTTCTTCAGCAGTATCTGGAGCAGCACAACATTAGATACATTTTGAAACAGGAAAAGGAAGAAGATATACTAGGCTATATAAACAGAAAAAACTGAGTATGGGATGCACATGAGATACCACGTAGATGCATTTCGTGTTTTGTTGTTTTTATTGCAGCACTGTACCTTATTAAAGGCATTTGTTCTTTGTGGTGGCTGCTCTGGGTACCATCTTTGTGGGTGTGTCTTGGGAGGCATCCCTGCTTTAGGTGTATGAAATGGGCTGTCTCATTCTAAGACACTTTTTACATCCAGCCACCTTTGTTCTTCTCAGTGGGTTTTATTCATCTCAAATCAGTTGTGACTGGTGACAGTGTACACAACACAGGGGCACCCATTCAAATTGATTCACAAATAAACGAAAGAAAACATGTTCAGAACGGACCTATAGGCCTTCCATCTCTAAGCTGTGCCTTCCAGGGGAAAAGACCATGTCATTCATATCATTAACTTGTTTTGTTTTTTAATGTTTTCATGATTACCATTTCTAATATAACACTATTACTATTTGTTCTAATTTAAGATAGTAACATTACTATTTTATAATAAAATTAATGGCAAAGGTTATTTGATTATTAAATGTATGTTTGGTTTTATTTTGTTATCCATAGACAATAAAACAAGTGACCTTCTCATTCACCGAGCCTAATGTTTCTTTTTTTTTAGTTTTTTTAAATTAATTTTGAAGTAGGTGCGTATTAGTGTTAACACTACTATTCTTATCATTGTTACAATTAAATGTCTGTTTATATGTTTTTCATATAGTTAAAGATAGACCTCTCAACAGATAATAAAACAAACGGAGTGTTCATTTACTAAAAAAAGTTTTATGTTTTTGCGTGTTGAGATGTGAGGTAAACATTACTTATCTTACTGTAAGTGTCACTATGTTATATGTTTTTTCGTCTTGCCACACAAAAAACCAGACAAAAAAACAAGGCCTTTCTGCCAATAATACATCTAAATGTGGATTAGTAAATATGAGTTATGTATATATTTATTTATTTTAATTAACTTATTTAGTTCGTTTGTTCAAACATCCCGTCTCTTTTAATTCCCGTTAATTAACGCAAACTAATAAAAGCATCCATAAACATAGCGCTTGGCGACCTCTAGTGTTACAACAGCAGAATTGCTTGGTCGATCCGGTCTTCGTCAACCAACCAGGAAAGAGGGTTTGCCATGATCTGGACTGAGGCGGATGAGACCAGGAACCATTGTTCTGCTCATAATCCGAGTCCAAGACGAAATTCGGGAGTTTTTTCATGCGTCCAGCAAAACCGCACCTCCTTTTCATGGGTTGTCGATCGCAGATGGTTGACACACTTATCAAAAAATTTGGATATATTTATAAAGCTGTCTTATAAGGCTAGGTCTCTGTGTTTTTCCCCCTCGTTCATTTTCTGTAGCAACCACAACGAGGGCGAGATCCAGGGCCGTGCATTTTTCCCCCCTTACGGTCAGCTGCTAAATGGAAACAAAACGCGGAGCAGAAAGTGGAAACAGCCGAGGTGCGTGCATCCTCATCAAAATAATCCAAATATTCACTGTTTTGTTATTCGGGTTTTTGTGCAGGCTACTACGGGCTACTGCAAGATTAAAACGGATAGAGTGAATAACTGCTTTTGTTCTCATCGCTGTCTTTTATATTTATGAATATACATTTCGATCTTTATTGATAGTGATGGGAGGTGAACGCTGCTTTATTCCCACCCCTCCTTCAGGCATCAGTTTGGCTGAATATTTGTGTGCCATATGCTTTCCTAGCCGACCACAGCATCATTCAGTATTTTTCCCTTGTGATTTGAGCCAGAAGCCCAACAGCCCTCGGAAGCCCACAGTACAACAGTCGGATGAGTTTTATTGTGCTGGATGCTCTCCCTGATCATGTCATTATTTTACGCAGTAATTCTCCACTGTGAGTTCACTTACGCATGCTGTGCTCCTAGATGTATCATTTCAGGTTTCCGGTGGAGGTTGTAGAGTCAGGATGCAATCATGAGTGGATGCATGTTGTTAGCATCCACTGCTCTTCAGCATTTTCATTTTTCTCATGTTACAATCACAAAATACAGTGTATTTTCTTTTATTGGGAATTTCCTCTGATTGACCAAGACAAAGTAGTCAATGATTATGAAAAGGGGAATAGATGCATGCTTTTCAAATTTTCACAATTAAAAATCTAAAACGTATGATGTACATTTGTATTTAGCCTCCACTGAGTCATTACTTTGCTGAACCATCTTTCAATGCAGCCACAGCTGCAAGTCTTTTGAAGCGCATCTGCTAGCTTTACACTTAAAAATTCTGCCCATTCTTCTGTGCAAAATGGTTTAACCTCAGTCTCATTGGATGGAGAATCTCCATGAAAAGCCTTTTCAAGTCTCGCCCCAGATTCTCAACTGGATTTAGCCCTGGACTATACTAGCAAATGAGTATACTTTGATCTTATGCTTTCTTTTGCAGCTCTAGATGTTTATTTAGGGTCGTTGTCCTGAAGGCTGGTAAACTTCTACCCTGGTTCCTGGCTTTAATTCCCGGTTGTATTTAAGTCTGGCTATTGTAGCATTTATTAATCTTGTATGCATGTATGGCTACACATGCAGTATCAATGGCCATAGACTTGGGTTGTCTTCTTGGATTACTCTGTGTTTAGCGCCATCCACCTTCTCATCCACTCTGACCTGTATTATGGAAAAAAATGTTTTTAACAAGGATGAGACGATTGCTTCTGTGGTTGAAGAGTTTTTGTTCCAGCTTGTGGATCAAAAAGGAGAACAGCATACACAGAGGAGTGCATACGCTGACAGGCTCCCCCAAGGCTAAACAATCGCTACATAGCATTTAGTAATCAAAGATTATCTTCTCCAGTACCGTCCCGTTCAGTCCTAGTGACTGTTCCCTGCAAGACCCGTCCACTCCACCCTGATAGTGAAGCATGAAGCAGTCCAACAAGGTCAGAATGTCCCAAAGATATTTGTTGCCCTGACGGCCGTCAGCCGGTGATCTGCCCCATACCTTTCTAGTCTACCATGTTTGTTAATCCGGGATGAGAAATACAGTTACTAATGCTGTCACTAAGAGATTATTTCTATTATTAACATTATTAATTTTCATATCACCTGCTTCCTCATCCCTGCTGAAAACGGCTTACCTCACAGCATGAAGCTGCCACCACCATATTTCACTTTGGGCATTGCTTGCTAAGGGTGACATGCTACATCTCAAATATGTCATCACAATATTGGTGTGAGCAATATCCATATCACAAAGAACTGTTTGGAGTCCAATAATTGTTGGCCAACATGTTCCAAGTGTTCTGAACTTGCATTTTACATGCTAATGTAATATTTAGACAGTTGGACAGAGTCTCAGGACAGCAGATGCTCACACCAGACACTGACATTGCCCAAAAATGCTAAAGGTCACATAGTGTAGGAGACACAGATGAGCAACTGAATTTTTTTTAGGTGAACCTGTGTGAAGGGCTGTAAATGCAAATATATGCTACAGTTTCCAGATTTACATTTGCATAAAAAATGTTATAATAGTGAGATAGACCAAGTTTATGTTGGTCTGTCACATAGAATCCTGCAGAAGTCTGTGGTTGTAACAAAATCCAGGAGCAGGAATACTTTTACAAGTCCCAGTAAATCCACTACTAGTGTTGGAGTTTGTCTTTGGATATATTTGTTTTAAGACTTCAAATATAAAATACTTGGTGGGGAAGCTGGAAGCTAAAGGCAACATAATTTGGGTCAATTATTACAAATATTTTCTTTCAGATAAAATACATACCAACAGCTAATATTTCTTTAATTGCTAATATCCTATATTCACCTTGGGTGTTTTTTTGCATCAGATGCCAGTTCACAACTAAAATCCTGTCCCAACTTATTTGGAGAGATTTTAGTTATTTTACACAAGTCATTGTGTGATGAGGTCTATGTTTATGTCTTCATATTTATCTCCAGGTAATGATCTCCCAGCCCGTTATCTACGGCTCCTGGCCCCGCCCTTGCAGCTTCTGTCGGCTGCAGTGTGGCAAGTCGTGCAGCGGGGACTCGTAGATCACTATGGGATGCTGGAGGAGTTTGTTACCATGGTGACGGAGCTGGTCCCAGAGCTGATGAGCTACAGTCAGAGGGCTCAACTCATCCTGGGCCTCAGGGCCAGGGTCAGTAGTGTTCACTGCTTGATGAAACATAATAAATACTTCATTCCTGTTGTTGTTGTTTTTTTTAAAAAGGATGTAATCAGCATCAACATGGTACTATATTCTGTATATGTGATGTAAAGTTAATTTTAACCACCTATGCATCCATTTTTGCTTATTCTCTTTAATTGATAGCCTTTTTAAAAACATAAATATGATCCCTTCGACTACTTTTTGTAACTAGCTGGTCCTGGAGCTCTGTCGAGGAGATCACCCAGTGGACATGCAGACCATTCAACCACATCTGGACAGAATAAAAGCTCCTGTCAGCACAGCCAAGGATCATCATGTGAGTAAATCAGGGCATGGAAAACAACCACTTTTTCTGGTTTTGGTAGTCCCAGTTAGCTGTGTCACATATGCATTTTAAAGCTAGATGATATATTGGATATGTTTTTGTTTTTTTAAGGTAACTATAAACCAGGTAGAGGAGTCTGAGGTGAACTTTGTTGAGCTGGTGCACTCGTTACTCGACGATCCCTCTGAGAGAAAATATTTTTTCCAAGTAAGACCTCCCATTTTGTTTACTTGTCCCAATTATTGAGGCATTTGTGGATACCAAGTTCCAGTTTGAATTTATTTTAAATTAATGTTATGCATGGGTTTGAAATTTTAGTGCATTTGAATTGCAATACATTGAAAAATTATTAGTAAAAAGCTAGAAGAAGAGAAAAGCAGTATTACATGTTGTATGATAATATGGTCATTATCCATCGCTTAACTGACTTTTTTTCCTCGTTCCACTAGACTTTCTGTTGATTAGCCTTAATATGCTGCATCAACATGTTAGGAAAGCCACTGTAATGTTCTGGCGACACATTACCTAAAATGGTCATAGCTTTATCATTTTATCATACTGCTGGTGTCTTCAGTTTGCTAAAGTTTTAGGCTAACACTTTTGCTATGCATGTTTTGTTGGCTCATTACAATTGGTTTGAAACTTTCCTTAGGAATGATCAGGAATTTAAGCTAATGAAGTTTGACACTTAACAGGGTTTTAAAATGTAGTTTGGGAAAATGTGTTTTACTCACAAATTCTTGACTAAAACAGGCAGACTTCTTGCAGTACACCTGAATATATTTTGGCAATTACTCAGTCATATTGTTATGGCTTGTCTGGGGGTGGCCAGACCACAACCTCCTCATCAAACCTCAAGCAGCTACAATACACAGTTGTACAATTTATTTACATTAGATCTGAATACTAAAAAGGAGCTGGTTGTAACCTCTGGGTGAATTTCCTGCCCAAAACAACAAAGAAAAGAAAAGTATCTGAAATATTAAACAACCTTACCTATTTAAAATAAATATAAAATAAGTGAAATAACAATAACTAACCTCCCTACACTGGAGAAAACTAGGACCATAAGAAAAGACACTCCACCCCTGCAAACTCCTCAATATAACATTCAGCTTTACAAAGGGTTCACAAATGTGCCGTATGGGCAAATGTGTGATTGTTTGAGATGAGCAGAGGATGAATGACGGCAGTCCGCTGCTGCATCTTATGTCATCTCCATTTAGGAAATCAATCCGCATTTATCTATCTTCTGGGTCCACCAATCACAGAGAGGCACCTGCACACTTAAATTTACATATTTAAAAAAATACAGCATGCATTCACATGGAACACTGCTATCTGCAGGGGTATTGAGCCCATGCTTCTTGCATGCACTCTGCATTCCTCCATCACATGCAGAAATGATTTATAGAGTCCTGGGCTGTTAAGGCCACATTCCTGAGCGCAGAGCACAAAACTAGTGAAGCCACACATTTCAATCCATGGAACACCGAAAACTAAGTATTGATGACTGTACTGGGTTGTGATTAATGCTATATTTGATTGATATATTTGATTTATAAATTTTCCTTGTTACGATTTACATCTTTGTGATGTTTGGATGTATTTTGTCGAACACTCTGCAGCTTTTTCCTGTTTAAAGGGGTTTCTGATAAAACACTAGTAACCAAAATGAATATGTTTTGACTGCAAGTTTAACAATATGCAGTGGAAATCAAACAAATGTGCAACCGTAGGTTGTGTTAGAATGAGGTGGATGGTTAACTGTGGGCAGATCTGCCGCAGTGTTCCAGTAGATTCTTCCTCATATTCCTCCTTTTTAGAAAAGTCTCAAGAAAAAACACTACCGCAAGGCCTTTTAGTCACATAGGAAATTACAGCATGAAATTATTGATTTTACCTGTATTTTACCTATTTTTGAATGATTAAATATGTGATTTTGATTTCATAAAAAAAATTCTAACTATATACTTAGCTTCCCTTGTGTTCTGGTTGGAACTCAATGAAACTGTTCAGTCATCAAAATAAAACCCTCACTCAGCAATCGTGTTACCTATTTTTCCAAAATGCATCCCTCTGTTGACCTGAGACTCTTATCTGTTGCAGGAAATCTTCCCAGTGTATTTTGGCCCAAAGTATGACACTGCCCTCGAGATGCTGGTGTGGGAGTTTATATCAAGACTGGATGAGCTAATGCCTGTTCCAGACTTCAACCAGGTGCATTGCTATTTCAGCTGAAGCATGGAAAACATTATTAACCACTTAACTGTCGAGCATTTGCTTAATATTATGTTTGGCTTTTATATATTGATGGTCCAAAGCCAAGTATAACACATTATTGTGTCTCCTGTACTCCAAATTGAGGCTCCTCTAAGTGCTGGGTTGTTTGAAATATCTTCAGTAGTAAGGGCACAGATGTGTTAGAATGAGGTGGATGGTTAACTGTGGGCAGATCTGCCACTGTAGATTCCAGTAGATTCTTCCTCATATTCCTCCTTTTTAGAAGAGTCTCGAGAAAAAACACAATCGCAAGGCCTTTAAGTCACATAGGAAATTACAGCATGAGATTATTGATTTTATCTGTATTTTACCTATTTTTTAATTTTGTTTGTTTAGCTTTTAAGTGTTTTTATTTCATTTTTATTTTAACACACTAAATACTTCTAAATCAATAATATCTAGGGTCCATTTCACACTTGACTAAAACAACACTGCCTAAAAAATTGGTCAGAACATGAGTAGTCTATGCACAGTTTTGGAGGGGTTCTCTGGTGCGTAAGATGTCCCTAACTATGCACAAAGCTTCTTTGGTGAGATCATGATGGTTCATTATAATAGTACCAGCCTGGTGGCGCCAGTGGTTTCTTATCCGCGACATGTGTTTTCAGATGTCACAGATGTGTTGGTCATCAGAGAATTAAAAAATATGATTCGAGTGGCCATGACGTCAAGCCAGCCTAACCATGTCCAAATCAGTCTGGGAGCTTCAAGGATCGACATTCCTTGCTGTGAAGTAGCTCACACACTCCTCCAAATTGCACATATTGGCAGGATATTGGGAGGCTAAAGAACGTTGGATGTTTATCAGGCTTAAATATAATAATGACGGTGTCACATTTTGCAGTGATGAAGATTCAGCAGATTGTAAGGAAACATCTTAGTATAGATGCTCAGGACGATAGCGCTGTGATAATCTGGTAGTCTTCCACAATTCAGTGATGTTTGCATGGTCTTGGACATCCTGGATGCTGTAAAAATCTTATCCGGTGTGAAGGGGGCCTAGCTTCAGGATTGGCCTTTAAAAAAATGATTTAAAAAATAAATAAATGACATAATGAATGTACTAACCTGATCTCTTTTCTCAGTTGGCAGCTTTGCTGACAGACGCTCCGGCATTTCTTGACGACTGTTTACGATCATTTTTCCCACCAGAGGACATGAAGGCTTTACTTGATCATCACAGGAACCTCGGTCATTTCGAAGAAAAAAGTATGATTTTATTTTCACCAAAGCAAAACTCTAAAATGCAATCAAACTTTGGTCATTTTGAGGGGATCCTATCATTTCTCTAATTCCGCCATTTTTATTATCCTACAGATCCAGGACTATTACCGATGGATGACTGCATCCTCTCCTCCCTCTCGCTTCCTCCTGGGGCCAGAACTGTTATTAACACTTCCTCTCAGTCTCCTGATCCTCCTAAAGACTCAACCCCTCCAGTACATCTTGGAGCTCCCACCAAGACCAGCAGCATGGAGAAGCCAAGCATAAGGGTTTCTGACACGCTGAGACAGAAGCTGAGGGAGGAACGGGAGTCCGGTGCTTGGCAGCTGCAGGTCAGGAGCATGAACCCTTCTCAGGAACGGAAAATGCAGAGCTCAACACGGCCATGCAACGAAACCATTGACCTCACTATTTCCAACGAGGGAGCGGACTCTGATTCAGAGGCCAGCGAGAGCACCCACAGCTTGTTGGGCTCTCAGAGTGTAAGGAAGAGGAAGCTGAGTGGAGGCGTGGACGTTCCCAGGAAGCAAAATGCAGAGGCTTCAGCTGTTCTGTAAGATAAACAGACATGTTTTTTTTATTTCCTAAATATACATGTTAAATCTGCAATACTAATTCACTCATCATTCCATCTTTGTAGTTATGTATCAAAATACAAATGTTTCCACTTTTGCAGAAATTCCTCAGTGGACGATGAGAATTCAGGTGAATCTCCTCTGATCTCCATATGGGGAGAATATACAGGTTTGTGCCATTTATGTACGCTGAGTTTCTACTTTTTTATTAAATTGACTAATTAACGAGCTTATGCGTGTCTAATTTTAGACTCTCAGGAACGTTCTTTCCCAGTTTTGATGGACTCAAAGGTTCCCTGGTCAGATGAGGAGACGCTTCATCTGCTTGACATCTGGGGGAAGGATACGGTGCAGCAAGCCTTGAAGGGCTGCTTGAAAAACCGTCACATATTTACTCAAATTGCGCAGAAGATGGCTGAGAGGGGCTACATGAGAACTGTGGAGCAGTGCCAGACGAGGATCAAGCGACTGAAGAAATGCTTCCGCCAGAGCCTTAAGTAACACTCCTCTTTTATTTATGAAGTATTGGAGAAAAATGTGAGTAATCTGTATTAAAAATGCTCGTTCCTTATCTGCCATCAGAGGGAACTCGAGGCCAGACCATAAATTTTATTCAAAGCTTGAGCAGATCATCGGCTCTTCTTCTGCCTCGTCTGCTCCTGAGATAACCTATGATGTTGAGGAAGTCGTGGATGACGACGATGACACCCAAGACGGGGAAGAAGACTTGCAGTTTATCGGACACTCGGGCCAGCTGGAAATCGGTACAATATTGCATTCATGTGATTCATAATTAATTTATCTGCTGTTTCTGTTGTGTTCTTGGCTTATTTAATTAGAAGTTTAACAGTAGAAGTACAAAGCTATATTCTTTTCTTTAAGTACTGTGCAACCTACAAACCTTTTATGAAAGAGAAGCAAAAAGAAAGCTGTTGTTGAAAGGAAGCTAAAAGAAGTCCTAGTTCCAGTTTGTCACATGGAGGGAATGTTGCAAACATACTGAAGAAAGTGCTCTGGTCAGAATTGATGGGAAGATGGATGGAGCTGAATAGATGCTCACAGATGCTCCCTATCCTGAGAAACCTCAAGTAAAAACACCAAATATGTGGTGATCTATCACCCAAAATCCTAACAACAAACATAGAGGTTTGTGGTGTGCTTGCTGTTGTAGGGCATCGCTAAACACACATACTGACAGATTATTTTACAATGACATATCTTATCCAACAGTTTTATTCCAGTTGCTTTCGTCATTGTAGGAACTCGAAGCGTGCCATGGACAGACATGGAGACTCTGGCCCTCATCAATATATGGAGCGCCGACAAAATGCAGCAAGACCTGAGAGGGAACCGAACAGGTCACCTTTTCTCCATCATATCCAGCAAGATGGCTGCTCTGGGCTTTTCCCGCACGCCGGAGCAATGTCAGACGAGGCTGAAAAGACTCAAATCCAGCTTCAGGCAGTGCTACCAAAACAAGTACATACACTTACATTTGAAGGGATGAAAGGGAAATGTGTGCTATTCTGTATAATATTTAAATGTTTCTTTTTTGTGTTAATATTTTCTAGTTTGAAAGGACATGAACAAGTTCAGTGCAAGTTTTACAATGAGCTTGGAAGGATTTTAGTCAAGGACTTCCAGTCGGTGATGCAGCTGGACGACATGTCAATGAAGGATGATGACAGTGACTTTCCTTCCTACAGCCACCATAACATCGGTAAAATGTTTATTATTCTCTTTAGAATAAGCATCCTCTGCTCCATTTGGCTTGCCATTTTTATCTGTAAATTTGATTTGTAATTTCTCTTAATTAATCAGAAAATAGTTAAAGGTTAATGTTCTTCACCCACTGAATTACTCTGGAGAATCTACACATGAGCAGAGAATATCTCTGATCCAGGGAATCTTGCCTTTTCTCTAAAGGTTAGTTTGGATCTTGTTTGACTTTTTGGGCTTAACTTTTGTTATCCGTGATAGTTCTCTTATCATATGATTTTCTGTTTTAATTCATGATTTAACAAGGGGGGGGGGGGGGGGTTATTACTTTTTGACAAAGGGAAATCAATATTTTAAAACTACATTTTGTATTTATGCAGGCTAACATTGTCTGCAATTAAAGCAGAAACAGAAGAAATCTGAAAGGAGGGAAAGCACTTTTTCACAACACTGTACAAACACTTTGCCTTCCCAAGGCCAGAGAGCCTACATTTGTTTTCTTCTCACTGATAGCTATTGCTGATTTTCACTTACTCCAGCCCCCGTCCACTCCTCCCCCCTGCAGGTGGCTGTCGGGGAACCCAGGATTCTTGTTTGCGTCTGTTGACGTAGATAAGCCTGGAGCACTTTCCTCAGAACAGCCCAGAAAAGAGCAGTCTCTGGCTGTCACGGCCCTCCTCAGCAGTTCTTCTTTACCCACTGCCTTACCATCAAGGCTTGTTTTCCTTTTGTCAGGATTTTTCTATTTTCCAGAGTTAAAGAGCTGGAAGTGGTCTCTTGGAACTGGGTTCCATATTGAAGATTTTTGACAAGATGTTAAAATGTTCTTACACAACTGCCGATCAAAGGATTTAAAAAAATCAACTTATTATTTCAGATGCAACTTAGGATCTACTTTCCTTCCTAAAATACATAGTTCCATTACACAGGAACATAAATTACCATATCAGCTTTAATTTTGCAGTTCTGTACTGTTATTTATTGTCTTGAATTTGGGTGTTTTATTCTAGAAGCAACACTACAAACGTCAGCCTTGCTTAGATTCCCACACATTTTTTTTTTCCCAACAAAAGCAACTTGGTGCGCTTCTCTTGGAATATTTTTGGAAACTTTCTGACTTGTCAGCATTTTAAACTTTGTGTGGAATTTGCTGGGACTCTCCATTCTTGGGAAGAATGTCAACAATCCTGAATGTTTTCCACTTGTGTGTCGTCTTTCTCCCAGTAGACTGATTGACTCCCAAGTTATTTTTAACTGTAACATTCAAACTGATAGACGCTGACTGAGAGATGCAGCTGTTAAAATAAGAGTTGGTAATAATCACAGGTTACTGTTTGTGTCTCTAGACGCTGCTGTGGGAGTTCAGGAGGACCGGAAGAAGGTGCCATGGTCCGACAAAGAGACCATCATCCTCCTGGAGGTTTGGGGTGACCCACAGGTAGAGCCCAGTGTCATTATGGAAGGTCTAGGTTATAGGGCAGCACTGATGTTTCAACCTACCAGTCTCCCAGTTATAAATCGGGCGGTTAACTGATCTAAAATCAGGTTTTTGTCAACTGCATATGTTGTTTAGATGCTTCTTAAAACCATATTGAAAATAAAGCTATGCTACCATTCAGATGCAGCAGTGTTTGAGGCGCTACCCGCACAATGGACACATCTTTACAGAGGTATCGGAGAAGCTCAACGCCAATGGTTACTCTCGCACCCCGGAGCAGTGCCACACCAGGATCAAACGGCTGAAAGCCGCCTATCGACAGTGTAAAGAAAACATGAGGTAAAAAGAAAATAAAATGTAGCTGATCATTGTGATTTTCTTTTGACCTGTGTACTCAAACTTGTTTTCTACCTGCAGCTCATCTGGGACGGACCGAGTCGACTTTAAATTCTATGATCTGCTGGAACAGATTCTGGAAAAGCAGCCGTCAACATCTTCCACCATCATAACAGACTCTATTGAAATATCAGAAGACTCCAATGGAGATTCGGGAACGGAGAGAGGTATGCTACCTCTTACCCTTTCTGTCCTATCAACTAAAGATAATGACCTGCTGTCATTCTGTAGTTTAACAATACTGGACTTTAAGACTTTGCTACACTAAGCTTAAGCTGCGTCTGCTGTTGGATGTAAGTTTTGCACATCATTTACTTCCTCTATTTTTAACCACATTGCTAAAAGAAAAAGGTCAGCAATGCCATAAAATACCCCGAGCTTTCAGGAGACTAAATATTTCATGCAAGCTGCATACTATGATGCTGCTTGCTTGCGAGTTTAAGAACCACATATTCCTTCACGACAAATAAGCCATCTTTGGTTTTCTCCAGTTTTTGAAGACATCCAACTATTTAATAAATGAACTTAGGTGTGAATATAAGCCTCTAAAAGTTATTGCATACATGCTGATAATAGGATTTACTGCATTAGATTTGCCTGAGGAAACGATTTTGTTCATTTCCCGTTTGATGATGTAATATTTTTCTTACTTTATTGTTCTTCTAACTATTAGCATTGATGTAGTGATCCCGTTTTTAAATAAATAACAATGAAAAGAAAGAATATACAATTTAATTAATGTAAGTAGAAAGATTATAAAACTATATCACTTTTGAGTTAACATTTTAATTTCTCTAATGATAGTACAAATTCACAAATTTCTGACTCAAGTAAAAAATTAGGGTTTCACCAGATTCATTAACTTTTTGGAATTTTAAGTTTTGAATACAATAAATGCTAAAACAATGAGTAGAATAAAAAAATTGTAAACTGAAAACTAGTCATCAAAAGAAAATTCAATGAATCAGTATTTGCTTCAGGTACGAGTTGATCAATTTATCGAACATAAAATTAGTTTAATTTAATCTTGTATCTTGATAAACTTGCATAGTTTTCTTGTGCTGTACCGGTTCAGCTGTGCTAAAAATAAGCTTTATATGATTGTTTGTTCAAATGTGCTCTAGTTTAATGTAACCTTTTTAATGCTACTGTTCATAATTCATTTCGCATGGAGTGGATTTTCTTTAGGCTTTTCTGTGTTTTTACTTTCATGGAGTCACCAAGTCATACAGTGTTACAACCATCGCTGACTGTTTTGCATCAGATGGAGAGACCCAGGAGGTATCGGCAGGAAAACCAGCAACCAACACATGGTCGGATGAGGAAACCCTGGCTCTTATCGAGATCTGGGGTGACGTGGACATTCAGCGAGCTCTGAGGGGTTTCATCCATAACGGGCACGTTTACGCTGAGATCTCAGAGAGGCTCCACGACCTCGGCTTCTCTAGAACCTCAGAGCAGTGCCGCTCCAAAGTGAAGTCGCTGAGGATCAACTTCCGGCAGTGTTATGACAGAAAGAAGTGAGATCTTTCTCTCTGTTCTCCTATCAAGCTCTCTTTTCGGGGTTTCTAGATGGTGGGAGAACCCATTCTTTAGAGACGTTTAATGCTAAATTATTTCACTCTTTCTAGAAGTGGAAGAAAAACAGATTACAAGTTCTACCACCAGCTGGAGCAGATCCTGGGACAGGAGGCCATGTCTGTTGATGAGTATGATGAGCGGGATGAACAAGCTGACGTGGATCCAGGTACTGCCTCTACATGTTCACTCATTCTCATTGCATCAGAACAAACACAGTCTCCCACATCTTTGGATCTCCTCTACTCGTCCACCTGCAGGTGCTGCAGATGAACAGATTAACACGGCGTGGTCGGAGGAAGAGACGGTCGCTCTCGTCGAGGTGTGGGCTGCTGATGACGTCCAGCACAGCCTGAAGACCTCCATGCGTAATGGACATGTGTACGCAGACATATCGGAGAAGCTGGCGTCCCTCGGCTACCTGAGGTCGGCCGAGCAATGCCAGCTTAGGATCAAACGGCTGAAGAAGACATATAGGCGTTACTGCAACAGCCGGAGGTACAGGAATCAGATGGCTTTACTATCAGATTTTATTTTTACTACTTATTTAAAAGGAATTCATGATTTCCAGAAATGGAGGGCGCCCCGCAGTGTTTCGGTACTTCAACCTTCTCGCCCCGGTGCTTGGCGATGAATTGGCCTTTGCGGATGTAGACGGTTCTACTGCTGATGCCAGCTTAGAGCCCCTAATGGACCACGATCCTGTAATGTGTAAGTATTATTTGCAATAAAATATTCTTAGTCGCATATTATATACATTTTTTTAATTAACACCCATTGACGAACATCCCTTTTTTCCCGTTTTAGACGAGCAGCCCTCGACCAGTCACCTCCTGACAGACATGAGCAGAAAGACACCCTGGTCTGACCTGGAGACTCGCACCCTCCTGGAGATCTGGGGCGAGGACAGCGTCCAGCTCACCCTAAGGGGCTGTCTGAAGAACCGTCACGTGTTTGAGTACATCTCAGAGAAGCTGAGCAACCACGGCTTCATAAGGACCACAGAGCAGTGCTACACCCGCATGAAGCGCCTTAAATACAGCTTTGTCCATGAAAAGTGAGTCACAACAAAACTATAACCACATGTTTATTATTAGCTTGTTTGGTAATTGGATCAGTAGGGAGATTTTGTAAAAACATAATTCTCCTTTAAATCCAGGGAAGAATTTAAATTCTTCAACGAGATGGACAAAATCTTTAGGAAGGACCTGAACATGGACGACTCTGTCGTCAACCCCTTTGTTGTAGATGAAGCAGATGATTTTGCCCCTGAAGTGCACCAAATGAAAGGTAAAATTTAAGCATTTTTCTCCATAGTACTTTAAGATATGGTACTAGCAGTGGATATTTGCAAACGTGTTTTTTTACATGTTTTACAAAAGAAAAATCTGAAAAGTGAGGGATGTATTTGTGTACTGCCCCCTTTACTCTGGTACAAAGAAAAATCAATCAATAAAATCCAGGCTTCAGAAATCACTTTATTAGTAAACAGAATCCAACTAAAGAATCCCAAGGATCAGCATGATACTGCCACTGTTATCTGTCACATTAAATTAGTAAAGGGAGCGAACTTGTGTGTAATTTCATCTTAGTAGAAAAACAGATGATCTGTGGGAGGATCTGTTGCCAGGGCAACTACAGGAATGCTATACATTCTGGGAAAGTATTGGAACAGCTACAGTACTGTGCAAAAGTTTTAGGCAACCCTCAGCCAATAACATGGCTCGGTCCCAAACCAACAATTGGACCATCCTCACCAGAAAAGCACATTTCTGCCTTTACCTGGGTCCTCCACTCATTACACGCTGCCGCATTTTGCAACAGACCACCACTGGTGTAAGAAGTTCTCCGCTCAATAATGTCAAAGAAGGAGAAACAGCCGGCTGCTATCACCTCAACTTCAGGACAAACTATCAGAGTCCTGTTATTGAAGTTCTTTAATAAAAGAGATGAGAGAGATTCCTTCAGATTCTTGGAGGTTTTAATACAGACTTGGTTGATCAACACAAGGAGGTACAGCGTTAACAGAGAAATATGCTATACTGACCTGCCTTCCAAAACAAGACACAGGATTATATAGGTTCAGTAATCAAGAGTCTATCACCTATGACATTACAAACAAACATTTCTCAGTCGGTAGGCATTTGACTCATTAGGCGTAGAAGATTTGAAATAGAAGCATAATCAATGTATGTCAGGACGTTCTTAGACGTAAAAGAGAGTTGCCATGCCAACCCAGGCTGTAAGAGTCTGAATCAGCAGGTTTGACCTGACCTAAATTCATACAGTGTCACATAATCAAATTGGTCACCATATCATAAAGAAGAGACACATAGTAACTTTCAGTAACTATCAGTATGTGAACTACACAGAACAGAACATTACATTTCTTCCACAATAGTCCCAAAAAGAAAAACGCCATTTGAAGTCACGGAAAAAAGACGTTTCCGGCAAATACTTCTTGAAAACTGCGACTGGTGTTTTGCTCTCTCAGGTTTACTGTGGCAATGCATGTTCCCATATCAGGGGGGCATGGCCTAGGGATGATAGCTACAGATTCGGTATAGCCGCTTTAATCATTTATTTTCATCAATCAACAAAATGCAGTGAATGAACAAAAGAGAAATCTTAATCAAATCAATATTTGGTGTGACCACCCTTTGCCTTTAAAACGCCATCAATTGTTCTAGGTACACTACACAGTTTTTGAAGGAACTCGGCTGGTAGGTTGTTCCAAACATCTTGGAGAACTAACCACAGATCTTCTGTGGATGTAGGCTTCCTCATGCTTCTGTCTCTTCATGTAATCCCAGACACACTCCATGATGTTGAGATCAGGGCTCTGTGGGGGGCATACCATCACTTTCAAGACTTCTTGTTCTTCTCTACGCTGAAGATAGTTCTTAATGACTTTGGCTGTATGTATGGGGTCATTGTCCTGCTGCAGAATAAATTTGGTGCCAATCATACGCCTCCCTGATGGTATTACATGATGGATAAGTATCTACCTGTGTTTCTCAGCATTGTGAGCACCATTAATCTTAAACAAATCTCCAACTCCAACTGTTGAATTATCTGAAATTAATTTAGAGTGAACTACAGTGTCTTATATTTTAAACTGAAATCTGGATACGTGAGCACAAATGTGTTGGAACCCTGTAGCTATAAAACATGGCTAAGAAAAAAGCCATTATTCAATGTTAAAAGTTTAGCAAGGAATGAGTTAATATTTCCGTCTAAAGATATGCAAAGATTTTACAGACATAATACCAAAAGACGTGCAACTGAAAATGCGGCAAAAGATGGATCTGAATACACATGCGTGACACAATTTTATAGCTTTTAATGTGTAAAAAAACTCAAAAAATGCATGTGTGTCTTTCACTTCCAAATCTATCATGTGAAATCCACAATGTGGAAAGTACACAAAGATTAAATGCTTCAGCAAAGCTTTTTTCTGTTCCAGTGGAACTTAATCCTTCATTTAATTGTCTTTTTCTTAAGTAAAGGTATGGATATTTCATCATGTTGCTGCCACATTGACAGTGTTCCTCAGATAAACTGTGTTGTCTAAGTGTTATCTTCTTCCCAACAGCCTCAGGTAACCACTGGCTGGCCGACAGCTCCAAGATGGCCTGGGGGGATGGAGAGACAGAAGCCCTGCTGGAAATTTGGGGGAGCGCTGAGATCCAAGAGAATCTGAAGGGTGGCAACAAGAACAAAAGCATCTATAAGCAGATATCTCAGGTCATGGCCAGCCAGGGCTACCTGCGCTCTCCTGAACAGTGTCAGTCCAGAGTAAAGAGGCTGAGGGCCAACTTCAGACAGTTCCTGGAGGGACGACAGTAAGCACAGAATCTGTTGTACAACTGTTGTGCTGCGAGTTTTTTTACTCTTTATAATTGTTGCTTTCTTTCTTGTATTCAGAGGGGATAAGCAGGAGTGCAAATTTTTTGAGCAGTTGGTGCAGATATTCGGCACCAAGTATGTGATGAACTCTGACTCGCTCACTGATGATACAGCTGAAGTCACAGGTACAGGTCATCCAGATTGCTATTTAGCATTGTTTTTACAGCTTTTTTGATATTTACTATATGTTTTTGCTCGTTGCAGAGTCATAAAATCCTTCCTCTTCATGATGACGACGTAGCAGCTGCAGATGAGCGTTGAATGATAATGAACTGAGACACTAAAGCTGAAATATTGACTGCTGCCACAGAAAAGCTCCCTGTACACACTTTAAATACTCTAAATACACTAAATACATTCTTTAGAGATACAGACCTAGTTCAGGCTGAAATTGTGTGGGTGTGTGTGTGTGTGTGTTTGTATATGTGTGTCTGTGTCCCTCCTCTTGAGTGTCTTGTGATAAATAAAAACCAGAGCCATGACATGAGACGCTCAGGACTCGAGGGAAGGCGAACGCAGCGCTCCTCCGCGAGAACATGTTTTTGTAGTGATCAATTTTTACTTGAACTTAAAGAGACTGAAGCGAAGCACACGTGAGTTAAAAACACAAAGCAGCCCTTACTGTTGCCACAAACTTGCTTTTTCATCTTAATTCCTGTCTCACCCTTTTACATGCTCTGCCCATGTTTATACAGTTTGAAATCCACGTGCTTAAAATCAAAAACATTCGAGTCTCTTATTCTGTACTCAGTGTGAGTTACTTTGTCCAGAATTTTATTTATTTAATTTATATATGTATTTTATAGTTTTACAGTTTGTGTCGCCAAACCTTATTGCAGTACATTTGTGCCACAAAATGTGTCAAAGTTTTTCATATTCATTAAAAACAAACATGAATTGCCTGATTGTGGATTACTTGTGCGAGTTGTTCAAAAAAGAAATGAATCAACAATTATTCAGAGTTCCTTGCAAATTAGTAAAAGTGTGAAACTTTATTTAGCCATGTACCAAATGTGTATAAGTAAGGAAAAATGTTTCATGTACTATTTTCTAAATGTGTTATCCATTCATCTCTTTGTCCACCATCCAACAGTCTTTCTTGATTCTGTCAATCTACCCTTCCTTCAGTGTTTTCTTTAAATAGATTGTGTGTCACTAGTGGCCATTATTCAGAGGAATCAGACAGGAGACGGGCTTAGAAAGAAGGGGGAAGACGTGCAGCGAGGGTCCCAAGGCTGGCAGTCAAGCTAGTAGCCTTGGCTACCTGCTCTATAGCTACACCATGTGTTCCTTACTTCTCTTCTCATTTTAATCTTTCCATCCATCATTTAACTCTTAATACCTCACTGAAATTAGATGAATTCACCATTAAGTTTATTCAAAGATCAATTATAGTGGGCAGGAAGGATATTCTGTAGTGGTCTGTGTGACAACTACTCTGTTGAAGCTTCTGACTGAAGACGCTGTTGTGTCCTGGGAAGAGGGTGCTTATGTCCGTTATGTTCTTGATTCTATGAAGCTTCCTTCTTTTCTAGTGGCTCCAGAGCAGATTCCCTGAACATAACCAGCCTTGTTTGTCAGTCTGTCCCTGGCTCTGATGCTGCTACCCCAACAGATGTTAGCAGAACAGATTCCACTCTCAACAGCAGACATATAGAAGATCTGGAGCATCTTGCTGCAAACACTGAAGAGCCTAAGCTTTTTTGAGAAATTCAGTGTCCAGCTCCTTGTAAACTGCTGCATCTCCAGTCAGATCTGTTGTCCAGGTGAACATCAAGGTTTGTATACTCTTCTTCCACCATCTCCACTTCTTCTCCCATTATTGCCACACATATGGCAATAAAATGATTCTGATTCTGAAACTATAGGCAGTAGCAGACAAAAGTTATAAAAAAGCTGTCAAGATAATGGCTTCATGGCACTAAATGGGTTTTAAAAAAGGATGCAAAGAAACAAATTGGAAATAAATATGGGTTTTTTCTGACCCATGCTGTGCACCAGAGGGTTGAGTTACAGTTTAAAACCTAAAGAGCAATTTCTATTCCCCATATGAGCTGAAGTTAGCATATGACGTGTAGCTTCTGAGGGGGGCTTTTTAAACAGCTGTTTTCCTCATTCAACATTGGAAGGTTGAATCAGATTCCAACTTCGATTTCTTTTTTTCCTTTTCTTTTAAGTTTTCTTTTTTCTGAGCACAACTAATGGTGGCAATGAACTTTTCCTTGGGATTCAAGAACATTTTTGTCTCTGAATTACTTAGCATGTTTGGTTAGTTTTATCTGTTGCATGAGAAGATTTCAGAATTTGGATCTCAGAGACTGAAAGTAAACAAATCTCATATTGGCCACTAAGTGGTGCAAATGAACTATAGAAAATAACCTGGGGTTCACATTCAAGTGCTCTTGAGGCATTGTGGTCAATACTCTAACTAATCAGTAAAGGTCTGTGAGTCTGGACTGTAGAAGTATCAGGGACTCAATGCTTCACTTTCCAGGCAGTAAACCTGCTACATGCTGACATTTAAAGTATATTTAGATTGGCGACTTCACACAGACACATACTCACAAATATATAGTCCCCAGAAGTTAAAGCAGTAATTACAGGTCTAAATCTGACAGAGCATCTAACCACCACCGCCTGACTGCAGCCAAATGTGTGTGAGTGTGCACTGGTGGTTGTGAGAACACAAACACGGCTATCCAACACGCCGTGGTGAACATGACTCTGTTTTAGGGTAATATTCTAGTCTTCATAAACAAGTATCTCACTGTTAGTGTGACTGTATGCCATGAGGTAATGATTACAGTAGTAGCCACTGTGGTTTGTCAACGTGTTGCCCTCTAAAGTAATGGAGACTTTACTGCTTGTGAGTGTTTTTTTGGCATAGCTGCAAAATGTTGAAGAAGAGAACCACTCTGAAGGTGAATCCCCTTAAAATGTAGTCCCAAAGTTTTTTATTTAATTCCCCTTTTTAATTAGTCATTTATATCTCTCTGTAAACAGTTTATGTACAGGAAGACAATTTCATGCTTTATTTAAATAACTAATATGATTTTAGCATATCATGAATTCACATTTTAATCCCTTTATTGGATTGTGACCCTATTGTCCCACTATACTTGTCATTAGGCTTTATACATCTAGGGTGGATCTTATTTCTATTCTACATAACCGTCTTCTTTAACTTGACTTCAGCCTTTCCATGTTGTAAGGAACTCACTGGATATGATTAAATAGATGTCTGCAGGAAAAGAGCTCCAGGCCCCTGGGAGTCTGGACAAGATTAAGCAGGTCAAGAAAATAGATTGATGGATAATTAAGTAGACAGGCTGTATTCCACCATTAATATATAAATGTCATAGTGCAGATGTATCTCAAAGATAAAGCCAAATCAAAACATCCAGAAAAGTGTCCTGAAACCTTCCATATAGAATATTACGAAGGCAAAGATGTTTCCAGAACAGTACCTAAACACTAGAAAATCCCTTAAGATACAGTATTTTGTGTTCCAGCAGGGTAGTGCTTTGGAAAAGTACAAAATATAGCAAGAATGAAGCGCCTTCACCAGTATTCATAAGGAAACAACTTGTGGCAGCACACTGACTGTCAGGGTTTATTTTAAGGTGGAGGGACTTGACAGGTGACTTTTCTTTCAAAAGACTGACTGGAAATCTACTGGAAATCTGCCAACCCTGAAGAAGTCACTTAAATAAACAAAGCACCTAAACTGTAGCTGTGATTGACTGCTAAATAATTGATTGATTTAGGAGTGATTGATGAATGCTTGGTTTGATTGATGGCTAGATTGGCCCCAACAAAACTGTGCTATCAAATGAGTATTCTGGACAATTTGGTGGGTTCTCTGGATGTTTAGGCTGTCTTGGTGCCTGTAAACAGGGTTTATAAAGGTGTGTGAATCTTGACAAGTATCCTGTCAAGTATATTTATAGACCGAGTACCTGGCATTAGGTTATGATGAGTACAAATTTTGGTCTGGATGCTATGTACTCAAAAGGATTATAACAATTTACTTTAAAACTACATGAAGCACAAATATATTAAAAAGCAACCAGATTTTCTGCCTTTTCTCATTTAACTTGGATTGCCTTGAAAAACTATTTCTACTTTTTAACGTTCTTTACTTTCCAACACTAATTTCAGTGCATTTTACGTGACCTTGAAAAAGTAGTGTTGATTTGTCAAGAGAAAGGGAAATGATGCAGGGATTTCTACTTGTTTCACCAATTCTGCAAAGTGTGGCATGCCTCTGTAATCTGCTTCCTTTACTCCAAGAGCATCTGATTACTTTTAGAAGACAGCTAATTGGTAAACAGTCTACTTGTGTGTAATTTAATCTCCTTGTAGATCTAGCTGTTCAATAAAGTCCTCAGAGGTCGTCAAAGAAAATCAGTGAACAAACAGCATCATGAAGACCAGGGACACAGCAGTGTAGTCAGAGACAAAGCTGTGCAGGAAATTTAAGGAACACTAGATTAAAAACAATATCCTAAACTTTGGACATTTCACTGAGCATTGTTTATTCCATTCTAAAATGAAAACTATTTTGCCCAGTTGCAAATATACCAAGACCTGGTCATTCATCAGAGATGCTCTGGTTATATGAGACCAATTTTATATATATTTTCTTAGGTCAAAACCATGTTCCATGTTTCCATGGTCTTCAACATTACAGGTATTTGGGACTTTTTGCTGGTCAATTACATCTACTATAAATAAAGTGCATTGAAGTCTGTGGTTGTAGCATGACCAACTGTGGAAAAGTTTAAGCCTATAAAGTCATATTCAAGTATAATAAGTGTTCTGATGAGGCCCGTTTGTCAGATTAAAAGCACCTTTTGAAAACAGCCTTTGAGCAGGTATTAAAACTTATTTTTAAGCCCACATAGCTGTATTACAAAGGTCTTTATCCGTATGTTGTAATATTCTGATCTAAATTGTGTTTTCATTAGCTGTAAATAGGCAGCTAATGAAAGTGTAATTCATTATCATCAAGTTTATTTGTATAACACGTTTCAGTAACAAGGCAATTGTTCATAAATATGTATAGGCATCATAAATATGATGATGTAATCATACATCATATTTATTATGTTATACAGTTATCAGTGTATGACTGACGAATATGATTTCTGAAACACCTAATAAGCAGGGGATTGGTGTGGTTCTACCTCTCCTTTTGGTGCCCAGAGGGCAACCTTTTTTCACACTACAGCATGACTGTGTGTGTGCGGACCACATGTCAACCTGCTTTCATACATGCATCATCATGTTTCTCGCTCCCCAGCAGATGAGCAAAACACGAGGAAGTGGAAATCTTTATCAAATTTAAGAGTTAAACGACATGTGGAGGAAGATTTTATGTGTATGTGAGTGAGTGCAGGGAGCCTCCCTACCTTCAGGGTTATGCATGGGCTTGTTACAGCAACATTCCTTTACTCAGCTGCTTCTGAACAGCACATTCCAGAAAGAGAGAGGGAGGAAGGGGAAAAAAAGATGGAAAAGAAGAGCAATGAAGGGAGAGAAACAAAGATAAAAGGAGAGAACAGAATGAACAAGGGGGAAAGTCTTCGTGTGCTGTGTTGAAAGTTTAAAAACACAGCAGTGGTGGACAGAGAGAGGAAATAGTTTAAGGAGGGGGAGGAAAAGAATAAGATGATATGTAAATGATCCCTGCTGTGAAATAGTGAACCTCTGGCCCTCCTTTTCCCACATGGGGATCAAGGGTCAGGGTCAGATACAGTACAAAGCAACCAGAGCCAGTGCTGAGAAAAGAAGGAAAGAAGGTCGCGAGATCATTTTGTACAGCCATTAGAGAAAACACTCAATATTGTTAAAGACCATTGTGCACAGAATGCAATTAGGATAACTAGTTAATTTTATTTGCACAAAGCAGCTTTTGAATCATGATTTAATTTGTTAAGGGGAAAAAACTATCCTATGTAATTGCCCCTCTTTTTAAATCATTATTTGTGATCAACTAAAAGCTTGGTTAAATTCAGTAGCCACGCCCAGGCCTGATTATTGTCTGACCTAGAGAATTAATCAGAACCTCTCCAACAAGAATAAGTAGGCTAAAAGATCTCAAATAGCAACATTTTATGTATCAATCTGAAGTGAATCAAGAAAAGATTAGCAAAATCACGACATATATATGAATTTGTAAATGTATACAAAGCAAATTTCCAAGGCGATGGGATTCACCGTGAAGCACACAGATAACATGAAGCAGTGATGAAACTTCCTTGAAAGGAATTTCTTCCAACGACGACTCATACAGAATGTCACAAAAGAACCACCATGGTCTAAAACACTGCAAACCTCGGTGACCTCAGTTAAGGTCTGTTTTCATGATTCAAACATATAAAAGAGACGATCCCAAAGAGTTTTTGGTAAATTTTCTTTGGCTGAAGGAGACAAAAGTGAAACCCTTTGGTAGGGAATTCCTGATATATCTTGGAAACTCTACAGAGATTTTTTTTTTCTTGGGATTTTCCGCTTTGGTCAGATGAGATTAAGATTGATCTTTTAGATAAACACTTCAGTGGGGCTGGTGTCAAAGAAAGGATGGATATGTAGAAAATCCTCTCATTTTCACAGATAAGTAAAGTGGAGTATCTGTGATGTTGTGGGTCAGATTCTATTCTAACGGACCTGTGAATCTTGTTATGCTGCAAAAGATCATGAACTCTTTGAAATGCGAGTATTTAAAAAAAATCTAACGGAATTTAAAAAGTAAGTGAAAACGGCTCATCACTGAGTTTTTTAGCACAATAATAGTGAAAAACAATTAGGCAAATCAACAAAGAGAAGGTTTACTAGACACAAATGACCCTTCTTCGATGACCGGTGCCTAGACTAAAATCCTGCAGAAAACCAGTGGGGTGAGCTGAAGAGAAGAGAGCAAAGGAGAGAAGACAAGACTCTGATCGATTTACAGAGGTTGCGCCAAGACAAAGATGCAACCTTGCTCAGCCATGAACTAATAAAACCATGTTTTTCATCTCTTTCTGTCTCTGTGAAATTCATATGTATTATGAGAAAAAAGAAGAAGCTTTCTCAGTGTTTATTTCACCAGATCAGTTTAATAAAAGCAAATGCTTGTCAGTTATTAACACTTTGAAACTACAAAAAGGAAATAGCGGTACATTTAAATTCTCTGAGCAGGATCAGAGTATGTAGCTGGAAAGGCCTAATAAGGACAGAGCAGAAGCCTAAGTGGGGGAAAAAAGAGCAAAGACTGAATATGTACGGAAATAAGAGGCAAATAAGTTCAAAGACAAGAGCAACAAAAAGCAGCTTGTGTGAGCAAGACGTTTGCTGGCACAGCAGTGGCGTCCCTTCTCTGTTTCACTTTTACTAGTATTGAATAGATGGGTTTGTTTGCCATGGCTGCTGGAACTAAAGGAAAACAAAGTAGCTTGATTCCTTGTTGTTGTGTGTGTGTTTACTCAAGCACAGTTCCTGTGGCATAAGAGTCTATTGAAGTCCTTTTGTAAAAGCAAAATTATAGAGTATTATGCTCTTCTCATTGTAAATTGTGTCGTTTTTAAATTAACTTAAATCTCACATTGGCAACCCGAAAAAATTGTTTTACAAGCATGAAAATGAATTTTCTGTTCTCTCATAAAAGTAAGCTAAAATAGTTAAAAAGCAAGTAGCCTACACTATAGATCAACTATGAATAGAAAAGCTACAATGATAAACATCACTATTATTCTTTGTATGCCCGTCTGACTGATGATGGGAAAGTTTGTTTGTTTCTATTTCTGGCATATTCTTTGCCCAGATTACGTCTGTGAGGCATTTACCTTAACACTGTTTCTGAGCCTGTCTGCCTGTCATTCATCTACATTATTTACATATTTGCATGCAAAAGATCAGATACAAGGCTATGCAACAATCTGCCTCCTAAGGGAACGTTTTCTACTTGCCTCATTACAACCCCACACTTCAACGTATTCATGGGATATTTATGTTTTAACACCAACACAAAGTAAGACATAACTGTGAAGTGTAACGGGAAGTGTTCATCACTGCTCTCTAACAAACCTCTGAGCCCTTCACCGAACAGTTGGATTTATACAGCGAATGAATTACAGATGTAATTCATGTTATTAGGTCAGTTCTGAATGCAAAGGGTTGCACCTGAAATTATTCAGGGGTATTGGAGTAAATGGAGCTGAATACAAATATTGTAAATTTCAGATTATTTGTTTAGAAAAAATTAAAAAATTAAAAGACCATGTAGTCATTTATGTCCCCTCCAGTTCACAATGATGCACAAATGTCTTATTTGAAGTTTATGGTTTTAATCTGACAAAATGGTAAAGAAAATGTGTCTCCTTGTGTCTTTATTGTGATGCAGTCATATTGTTTAGTATGTTTAATGTGTAAAAGTAATTCAATTAATTAAATCTTTTAATTAAAAATTCATTATTTCTTCATTTGAAGATGCCAACCAAATATATAAAGTAATTGCTTTTTTCTTTTGGATTTAAGCAATATGACTGGTTGTGCTATTTGGGAAACGTTTTTGTTTCGGGCTACTTCATCTATCAATTTTTATTTATAGATTGAACTATAGTTAAAAAGAGACGATCACTGATTATATCACTAACACAGTACTATATTAAAACATATTTTAAAACCGTATCGATACGCTTTTTCTTTACATTTCTTCCACCATTATACTTTAATTATTCATGTTAAAGAACTATTATTTATGAAACACTTGTTTTGGGTTGTAGATCTGTTGTCGTCCAATTCTATTTAAATTTGATATAATTATTAACAACATTTTAAGGCAAATATAATAGTTGAATAATTTGTATTTTTGCTCTCGCGTCTTTTATTCATTCAAGGCTAAGTTCACTAAGTACTAAGTACATTAACAATGTTTTTAAATACGTCTTAAAATACTATTGATCATAACATCTTTTGCGTTTCATATTTTTCAGCTTCAATATTTATTTGTTTTCTGAACGCACCAAGAATGTGTCACAACAACGAGCATGCGTTCTCTCCAATCACACCTACTGACCTAGCAGAGCAACACCCATTTCATCCAATCGTATTCCAACATTGTGCTTTTTTGTAACCAATCAGAGGTGGATTTTTCCAAGAAGGGGTGGGTCTACCTCTTGTTGGCTGTGCCCAGTCCGGATGTTCCCCCCAGTAGCGGAATAGCAAGCAGCAGCGGCAGCAGCCGTGTGTGAATGTGGCAATCGAGGTAGACAGGGAGGGGTGGAAATACTGACCTGACCGGAGTGGTTCTATTTTTTGGGTCTTGCTTTTCTTTATTTCTCGTTTCTTGTAGAGCCAAGTCATTACGGTTGATACCACGCAACGGTTAGGAACTTGTTTGCGGGGCTATAGAGCCGGTTGGCGCTTTTCTTCGGGACTAAGTGCTGTCGTTGTGGAAATAGTCCAGAAGAAAGAAGGGAAGACAGAAACAACATGGGGCGATAATAAAAAAATGTGTTGTGTAGCGGACCGACGATGACTCTCTGGGAGGACCCGTGAAGCCTATTTATTTTTATTTATTACCCATTTTCCCCTGCCCCCTGGATCATCTTTTGTATTGTTCCCACCTTGTTAGTTTGGGTGATTTTTTTTTTTTTAAGGAAAAGGCAACGTTACAAGAGGACTGAAGGATGGACCAAGCCGGCATCCTGAAAAACTTTATCCAGAGGGTGAAGGCCATGAGCGAATTGGACGAGGACAGGGGAGAGGACAACTTCGGCAGCGACTTTATGGTGGGTCAGAATTACCAGGAGCACAAACCTGGACTCCTTTATCTTACATTTATCTCACACAGAACCATCTCCATATCCCACCACCTCCCCTTCCCGTCTCCTGGCTCCCACTGTATCCCCCGGGAGGTGAGGCAGGGGCGGCCACACTGCCCTCTTCCTTTTCCTCCCATTTCCAGTTTTTATATGGCGGCCTTGCATTGTCTCCCAAACCACAGAAACAACCACCGAGTTTTGCTTACAGAAATGTTCAAGAGACATTCAGCCCACGTTTTTTCCTATTAATGTTGAGGTGTTGCTGGAGTAGCTAAGCTAAGGTTAAAGTGCTGTGTTATTGTGGCTTTTGCTGTCTGTCTGATGATCATGATTGTTGGGTTTAGAAGCAAGGCTTCCTCTGTAATCATTGAAAAATGATTTCAGTGGCAAATTTGTTTTTGCACCTTTAAGTTCCTTAGTAACTGGATTGGGAAAGGTGAAATATGTGTCATGGATAAAGATTTCTCCCCCAAGATTTGGGCATTTTCAAATAATTTTCTTGTGTAACTAATAGCACACACCAAAATGAGGGTTACAGTTTAATAGATAAAAACACATCATACACTTAAAGGTGCACACATCAATTGGAATCGGTTTTATTTTAACCAGCTCTGATTTTTGATCCAATTGCCCCCCATACATTAAATTCATCAAGATGTAAAACTCCCACCATATTTCGTCTATAAATGCATCAAGTCAGCATGCATTTTTATCACTTTTTTTAGCTATACATATTTTTGCATTAATAGTGATATCCCAATTATTTTTTCTGTTGCACACAAAGATACTACCTTTATTAAAGAACCTGTAGCACATTTGTTTTTTCTTCTGTTACAGTTCTTAGATAAAACTAGTCGGTCTGTCATAGGCGTCAATTGGCAGGTCAGACCTTAAAGACAAAAGGTATTGGTGAAGAAAAGCCTGAGTGCATTTCTATAAATAATCGCTTGAATCAAACCCATTTATAGTCTCTGATACCATATATCAAGATGAGACCGTGGTTAGAAGGCTGGTGGTTCTACTTTTGATGACAGGAGTTTAAAAAATGCATGAAGAGGGCGTGAGGAACCTGACAGCAGAAACTTGACAGAGAATCGAAACACCTCCAAGGACCCTTTCTGCTCCCCTCACTGTCTTCTGCAAGATCCTCATGTCTGCCATTTTGCAACTGAAGTATCACACCGAAACAGTTTTTTTGCCACTCAATAAACTGACAAATGATTGCAAGTTCACAAGTCGTAGCCCATTTTCCAGCTGTGACTTGTGCTTTGTGGCTATTACTAAATTATAGTCAATAACTACTTTAGTAATTTAGTAATAACTTTGTGTTTGTTGCATCTCTGCCTGTTGCAATTCTGGACTCTAAATAAGCCCTCTCCCTAGGCTTGTGAAATAGCTGAAATAGCATGAATGGCACTTTTATAATAACTTTTGAGGCCTTACGCAGTCATTTTGAATGGGTGGTAGACAACATTTAATTGGTCTGTTTGTATTTGGACTAAGTGTAACAAGGGATTGCAAAGTGGATCAGAAGGGAGTTTTTATAGCGATCCATATTTAGTTCCTAATTCTGTGTCGTCTGGACTAATCGGCCTCAGAGCTTTTAAACTTTTCCTGCATTTGTCTACACTTGCAAGCAAACACTCCTTACTTCCCTACTTCTTGCACGGTGCTTGCTGGAGCTTGCAACATTCTTTCTTAGCCTATTTCATAACATTTTGTCCATGGCTCACAGAGGGAAACCTTATCAGCACATTAAGAATCCAACAAAACTATCTGACTAAGAACCTTTTGTTTTTGCCTTTTTATAGGGGTGTTAGTTGAAGAAGTCAAGCTGTCACTAGGAGCAGGGCAGTGTGAGAAGACCTGTGTGTAAACCAGCTAAATAATTGCTTCTCATTTTAGCACCACCATACTTAAGTTTCACATTTTTAGCACTTATCCACGCCTTGTTAAATGATCTATCATCTCTTGCATTTCTCTATTTGAGAAGTTGTTTGTGAAGCTGTTTGATCTTTATTCTTGTACCTTTTTTAGTTTTCAATGCAAACTTTCCTTTGCGTTTAATTTCTTGTTTTCTAGATTATTGTGCTTTTGCTGAGAAGTTTCCTTTCAACTCAGTATCAGTATCAACTCCTGGTATATGTTTATGATAGTTACAGTAACCAGATAAGCGCAACCGAAGTTTCGCAACTTAAACAGAGCTTCAGGCAGATCTTGTTCCTTTAATTTTTTATAATAATAAAAAAAAAAGCGATTTAGCTCATGCAGCCTGGAATCGAGAGAACCTGTTCTGACTGAATGCAGGTGGGCTGTGTGCCAGCATACCGATTAGAGAGATGCAAAGTTGACCAGCTACGGCCTTCATGTCACTGTCTGTTTTACTGAACTCCAGCCTGCTGTGAAGAACTCATTTAAACTACATGGGGTGTGCTCCTTCTGGGGTGTGCTCCTTCTGCGCTGTGACACCAGAACACCCTGATGTAACTCCCACTTTAACTGTCTATTGTTGTTTATATATAGAATGTGTTTTATACGCATAATTACAAGCTCCAGTGGGGCAAGGAGTCAGATTATATGCTTTGTTCCGTGGGCTTTTTCAGCAATTTGATAGAGCGGCATGAATACATATTTATTTTCCATCTGGCCACAAATCTGGGTTTGTGTAGTTCCGTTCTTATTTTGTAGGATCTGATCCCAAGGGAGTTATAAGTGATGCTTGTTTTTAATGAACTTTTTCACATTTTGTCATGTTACTATCAGAGTTTTGGTTTTTGTTGTTGATGGAGATGTGGTAAAGTGGAAAGAAAATCATACATTGTTCTAAAAAGGTGGACATGGATATGTATTCAACCATCATGATTCTATTAGCTTTGGTCGGCTAAAAGTCTGCCGATTTTTTTTTTTTTTTTTTGAACATAACTTAACATCAGGATGCTGGTTGTGTGAAGATTCTGAGTTGAAAATGAGTCTGGACTTTGACTGAGCCACTCTAAAACATGAGTGTGCTTTAGTCTAATTCATTCCATTAGGGGTGCAATATCACGGTATGCAATCCAAATGTCTCATAGTACTTCTTGGACCTGCACTAAGTACCATGCATTCATTATATTTAGGATAAGATGTTCTGAAAGTCAAAGGTTCAGGTCTGAGTCCATAACTACACCTAAATTTTGGGGCTGATCATTAGTTTCTAGCTGTATTAACTGAAGCTGTGAGCTGACTATTCATCGTTCCTCTTTAGGTCCAAAAGTAATTACTTCTGTTTTGTTTCTGTTATGCTGGAGAAATTCAATTCAAATTCAAAAATGCTTTATTGATCCAAGAGGGAAATTAAGTGTTGTTGCAGCTCATATGATTAATTCTTTAAGGAGTTGTTGTAGATGATGATGGCTGTGGGCAGGAAGGATTTCCTGTAGCGGTCTGTATTGCAGCGAAACTGAAGAATCCTCCGACTGAAGATGCTCTGTTGTTGTATGACTGTCTCATGAAGAGGATGCTCAGGGTTGTCCATAATCTTTTTGATTTAATGAAGAATCCTTCTTTGCATTATCATCTACAGATTTTCCACAGTTGTCCCAAGAACAGATCCAGCCTTCTTTATCAGGTTGTTTAGCCTTTTTAAGTCCCTGGCTCTGATGCTGCTACCCCAACAGATGACGGCTGAAGAGATTACACTCTCCACAACAGACTTGTAGAAGATCTCCAGCATCTTGCTGCAAACCTTGAATGACCTAAGCTTCCTCAAGAAGTACAGTCTGCTCTGTCCCTTCTTGTAGACGGTTTCACTGTTGCGCCTCTAGTCCAGTCTGTTGTCAAGGTGAACTCCGAGGTATTTATACTCCTCAACCACCTCCACTTCTTCTCCCATGATGGAAACAGTGTTTGACTTATCCCTGTTTCTTCTGAAATCTACAATCATCTCCTTTGTTTTGTTCACATTCAAGGTGAGACGATTGTTTCCACACCATGTCACAAAGCGGTCCACCAGCTCTCTGTATTCAGCTTCTTGTCCATCGCTGATACACCCGACAACTGCAGAGTCATCTGAGTATTTCTGCAGATGACAGGTCTCTGATTTGTACTGGAAGTCTGAGGTGTACAGAGTGAAAAGGAATGGTGAGAGTACGGTCCCCTGTGGTGCTCCTGTGCTGCTGACCACCTGGTTTGACACACAATTCTTCAGTCTCACAAATTGTGGTCTGTTGGTCAGGTAGTCATTTAACCAAGGCGATTGTTGAGGGCTCCACCTGTGTCTTCAGGAGTTTCTGACAAAGCAAATCAGGCTGAATTGTGTTAAATGCACTGGAGAAATCAAAGAACATGATCCTCACAGTGCTGCCTACTTTGTCCAGATGACAGTGGGTTGGTTGAAGTAGGTGGATGATGGCATCTTCAACTCCAACTCCATAGCGATAAGCAAACTGCAGTGGGTCCTGATACGTTCTTGTTTGCTTACTCAGGGGTGCCAACAGGAGTCTCTCCAGGACCTTCCTGATGTGGGATGTCAGGGCAACAGGTCTATAGTCATTGATGACTGATGGGTGAGTTCTCTTTGGTACTGGAACAAGGCATGATGTCTTCCACAACACTGGCACCTTCTCCTGAGTTAGGCTAAGGTTGAACATGTGCTGCAGAATCCCACAGAGCTGCTCTGCACAGGCCTTCAGGACTCTGGGGCTGAAACCATCTGGACCTGCAGCCTTGTTCCGGTTCAGTTTCTCCAGCTGCCTCTTCACCTGACTTTTGGAGACAGACAAGTGGGAGGGGGAGGCAAAGGGGGTAGCAGCATTTCCTGACTTGGTTGAAGTCAAACTTGTGGAATTAGAAGAGTCCATGGCTGAGGTGAAGGATTAAACATCCGAGGTGTAACAGGAAAGCTGTTGATCAGAGGAGAGTGGGATGTCTGTTTGGCTGGGAACAGGAGAGGGGGACGCTGAGCTAGTTCCTGAACTGAACCTGTTGAAGAATATGTTCAGTTCATTGGCACTGTCCAGACTTCCATCTATCCAATCCTTCCTGTCCCTAAAACCTGTGATCTTTCTCATTCCTGACCAGACAACTCTGATATTGTTCCTCTGTAGTTTGTTCTCCAGGTTCTTCCTGTATGCCTCCTTGCTGTCTCTGATCTTGACTTTAAGTTGCTTCTGTATACTCCTCAGTAATTCCCTGTCTCCCTCCCTGAAGGCTCTTTTTTTCTTGTTTAGCAGTTCCTTCAGGTCACTGGTTATCCAGGGTTTATTAGGGAACCATCTCACTGTTCTGGTGGGGATGATGTTGTCCACACAGAAGTTTATATAGTCAGTCACACACTCAGTCATGGCATTGATGTCCTCTCCATGTGCTTGGCAAAGAGTCATCCAGTCTGTGGTTGCAAAACAACCCTGCAGGGCTTCTTCAGCTTCCTGTGACCATTTTCTTACAGTTTGTTTTGTCACAGGTTGCCTCTGAACAAGTGGTTTATATTCTGATCAGAGAAAAACAAGATTGTGATCTGATTGTCCCAGAGGAGGTCTTGGTTTGGACATGTATGAATCCTTTACATTTGCATAAAACAAATCCAAGGTCCTGTTTTCTCTTGTAGAGCAGCTGACAAACTGTTGAAATGTTGGAAGTGTAGTAGAGAGCGAGGCATGATTAAAATCACCAGATATTGCCACAAATGCAGTGGGGTGCTGTGTCTGTAGCATAGCAACAACGGAACTGATGACATCACATGCAGTGTCGGCAACGGCTGAAGGTGGAATGTAGGGCTTGGAGTTCATCCATCTTGTTAGCCAGTGATCTTACGTTGCCCATTATGATCGATGGAAGAGATGGCTTGAACTTCCTCTTTCTTTGTCTCCTTTTCGCTCCTGCTCTGCATCCACGTCTCCTCCTTATCAACTCATCAGGGATTTGTGGCTTCAGTTGAGGTATTATTTCAGCTTTTGCGATGTCAATCAGCTGCTCCTGGCTGTAAACCACATTGTTGCCATGGTTACGCATCATAACAAATTGTCAAAAAGGGAAGAATTTACAGCAAAAATCCTTCCAGCTTCACAGCATCAAAAACTAGAAAGTATACAGGTCAAGAAAATGCAATCTTCTTTAAGAAAAAAGAGGAACCAATGTACAAAAAACCAAAACTTAATATGTAGCCAACAGAGCCACTCCAACATGCAGCCACCCAGAGTAGCGCAATTCTAGAATTGTAAAAAAAAAAAGTTATGACACATCCATCCATTGATTTGCTCGATCCATTTACTTAGGGTTTGGATGGGTCCAAAGTCACCTGGTGACATTGTAATGTGGAGCTGAGTATCATCTGCATAGTCATGGTAGGTATTCTTATTGGTTATTATAATCTGGGCTAGTGGGAGCATGTAGATATTAAATAAGAGGGGCCCCAGGATGGAGGCTTGGGGCACCCCACATGCGATTTCTGTTCGTTCTGATTAAAAGTTTCCCATTGAAACAAAGAAGTCCCTTTTCTTTTGTTAAGACTCTAACCAGCCAAGTACTGTACTAGAGAGTCCGACCCAGCTCTCCAGTCGTTCCAATACTATATCATGATCAACAGTGTCAAATGCTGCACTGAGGTCCAACAGAACCATACTGTGGTTCTACCACAGTCTCTATGTGACTTTCATTGAAAACTTTGACAAGGGCAGTCTCAGTGCTGTGGTGAGCACGGAAACCAGACTGAAAAAACATCAATGCGGTTGGTCATTGTTATGAGGCTATTTAACTGCTGAAACACAGCTTTTTCAGTAATTTTACCGATTAATGGAAGGTTAGAAATTGGCCTGTAGTTCTGCATTAACGTTTTGTCCAGATTATTTTTTTTAACAGTGTTTTAGCATCATAGATTCTCTATTGGATATAGGCCTGGAGACTGGCTAGGCCACTCCAGAACCTTGAAATGCTTTTTACGTAGCCACTTCTTTGTTGCCCAAAAGGCAATCCCAAAGCATAATGTTTCCATCCCCATGCTTCACAGTGGGTATGGTGTTCTTGGGATGCAACTGAGCATTCTTCCCCGTCCAAACACGGCGAGTGGTGGTTATACCAAAGAGTTCTATTTGGGTCTCATCTGAACACATGACATTCTCCCAATCCTCCTCTAGATTGTCCAGATAGTCTTTGGCAAACTTTAGACGGGCCTGGACATGTGCTGGCTTAAGCAGGGTGACTGCAAGATTTTAATCCATTACAGCCTAGTGTGTTACTAATTGTAACCTTTGTTACTGTGGTCCCAGCTCTCTTCAGGTCATTGACCAGTTCCCACTGTGTAGTTCTGGGCTGTTTCTTCAATGTTCTTAAGATCATGTGTACCCCACAAGGTCAGATCTTTCATCGAGTCCCAGGGAGACTGTCAGTGACCTTGTATTTATCCTATTTTCTAACAATTGCTTCAACAGTTGAATTCTTCACCAAGCTGCTTGCCGATTGTAGATTGGCTCATCCCAGTCTTGTGCAAGTGTAATCTTGTCCTTGGTGTCCTTGGACATCTCTCTGGTCTTGGCCACGGTGGAGGTTGGAGTCTGACTGTTTGAAGGTGAGGACAGATGACTTTTTTTTTTTTACAGCTGACGAGTTCAAACAGGTGACATTAATACAGGTAACAAGCAAAGTATAGAAGAGCTTCTTAAAGACGAAGTAACAGGTCTGTGAAGGCCAGAGTTCTTGCTAGTTTGTAGGTGCTTAATGCTTATTTTCTGTACCATTATACAAATAAATTCTTTAAAAATCATACAATGTGATTTTCTGGATTTCTCTTTTACATTCTCTTGCTCACAGTTGAGGTTTACCTATGATGAAAATTACAGACCTCTTTAATCTTTTTAAGTGGGACAACTTGCACAAATCTGTGGCTGCCAAATAGTTTTTTTGCCCGACTTTGTGTGACAGTTGTTTTAGCCATATTCTGGGTTTTGGGTATAGAAGATGTCCCAGTTTTTATATCTGCTGTGGGTTATCTTGAAAATACTGATTATGTAAGCTACAAAACTTGTACTGTTGCATGCTGGAGTCGGTCCCATGACACAGGTTCTGCAAAACTGGTCCATTTGTGGAGTTGCTTGTTCTCCAAAACCAAACAATAACAATCACACTTGTTGCACAAGGTAGTTATCAACTTACTCTGACAACCCATGATCTTCCGAATTGGCTATTAGTGCAACTGATGTGAGATCGTTGTTGTTTTTTATTTATGAAAAGAGCAAACACTGACATTATTTTGGAAAATGATTCAAATTTAGATCAAACCCTTTTTGTTAAGTTTGGTTGAACTTGGTTTTCTTGAATCATGTAATTCAGCAGTGAAAAGGAGAGCAGGCCTGCATACCACAGGGTTTCTGTGAATCTGTTTTATGTCCAAATGCCAAACATTTTTTCAGACTTAAATAAGCAAAGTTCCTCGTTTACTTCTGGCCATTTTTAAACTAACCAAATGTTAGAATCCCAAAGCTGCAAAAAACCACAAAATAGAACTAATGAAGAAGGTAAGAAGACAGGACAAGAGATGAGGAAAGAAAAAAGGGCAAGTAAAAGAAGAATTTAAGAAGAGAGGAAATATTGAAAGAACTAGGATTAAAGGAAGGGAATAATGAAAACAGGGAAAAAAAATGTATGACTGGAGGAAAATAAAGAAAAGATCAAAGGAAGGGAAGAGAGAAGCCATCAAACAAAGGAAGCAAGGAAGGAAAGGTGGGAACAAGTAAAGAAAGATAGGAGAAATGAATGAAGATATGGAAGAAGGAAAGAAGGAAGCATGGCTGGGGGGAAGGAATTGAGGATTGTTGAAAAGAAGAAAGACAGGAAGTGAAGCCAAAACTAAGGAAGTATTCAAATTGAAATCGGAAAAGTATGGACAGATGCATAGTCTGAAGTCCCTTGTAAAAATGGAAAAGGGTGAAAATCCTTAGGTTTAAGATAATGAGTCTGACAGCAAGTTATTGGTTGGAGAAGATGACCTGAGGCTAATTACAGCTGAACATAAGACAGTCCTGAATATCACATGACTTTAGCCAAGCTAGTCAGCTGTCTTAATGTACAGCACACACAAAGGGGAAACCCTGTTACTGCAAACTCATCATAGGTTCGTTTTTGCAGGGTGTCTGCTTTCCAAGTAGTTACAAACTTTTAAACATGCCTGCATAAAGTTTTTCTGCATAGAATAGTCCAAATAAATTTGGAGAAAATAGCATTCATTCTCTCTCTTTTGGCTTGTGTTGGAAACCATATTATATTAGACACATTTATACATGCTTGTAATGCAGTGCGCATGGTAGTTGAAGTTCATTTTAATGCCCAGAGTGGTTTAAACACACAGCTCCTAGCAAGAGACAAACAAGCTGCTGGCCTTGAGCTGGGGAATGGAGAATGCTCTAAAAGAGATGAGCCTCCATGTTTCACTATAGGAAATAGTAAAAATTCATTTAGAGTCTTAATGATGCGTGCAAGAAATTTAGCACGTTTGATTCAAAATGCCTCCAATGTGATATCTAATATGCTGTTAAAAGGTTAATTAATATCGCTGGTTGCAACATTTTATTTTAACAAATAATGATTGCTTAACTGTTTGCTGGAATAGCAGAACTATTTAGGTCAAATGCATCCTCTGTTAAAATATAACTCCTACTAAACAAATTTTATTTAATAATTGTTTATTAATAATTATCTAAGTAATCTATCCTTACAAGTTCTCAGATGTCTACACTATAAACTGTCAAGTTATAATATTGACGTATGGTTTAAAAAAAAGAGAGTGAGCAAATGTAAACAAACAGCGGAAATTAAACCAAGCAGTGTTAAATGGTAGTCCTGTTGCACTGCAACCTCTGTCTGAGCAGATAGCCTGACTATTTTACTAGCTCGTTTCAGCCTGTTGTACCTGTGTTACTGTATAGAGAGCAGATCAACGAAAAGATACGACGAAAGCTTGAAAATGACTACTTAATCTGTATGTTTTGGTCATGTCTATGTATCAGATTAACTAAAAGTTTACATTAATGTGTCTATTAACTGATATTTTCTTTATACAGCAGTAGGAATGATTGCAGTCCTTGTTTAGAGATTTTTGTTTAACATTTTTGTATAAATATTGTAACAGCATGAAGTGTATTTTTTATAAAATGTTGTACTAATGGGATCTCATTCCAGCCTAATGCTTAATGCAAGGTCCTGTAGGATGCAGCGCTTTGACAATCTGTCTTCTTGTATTAAAGCTAGAGCTGTCAAGAGATTAAAAAGCGTAGAGTTTAATTAATTATGATCTGTAATTAATCAATCTCTTTTTTTAAACCTCGCCTAATAATTGCTAAGAAATGCCCTTATCTTGGGGTATTTTCATTTAAGTGTATTACATTATTGTGGCAGACTAAAAGATTAATTTTATATATAACAAAAAATGTGGCTTTATGAAGTAATTTATTGTTTTTAACAGACTTGGACAGATGCAGTCCCAGCCATTTACATTCCACTGTTTTTGAGACTAGTCCCAAGTGCTGCCTGCAACCTTCTGCTTCGAGCATGCGCGATTCATTAGCATTCTGGACTCAGTGGGGTAAATATCTGCTCTGACTCCAGATGGACCTGGGCGGGCGGGGGCGGCAGCAGCACTCTGACTGGCCGTCTGCTGTGAGTGCTCTGGGAAGGCAGAGGAACCCACAACAGCACCGATGCTCAGTGAGAAGAGTAACAAGGATACGTGCCTCACATCAGAGTCTCCAATAACTTTAAAGAAAGTCGCTAGATTTGTCGCCACCGTAATTATTGGACTATTGAGCGCACCTGAATATTAGATGCATGTTTTCATGTTGTAACATGAGGTATTTACACAGAAAGACAGTACACGGAAGATTATTTTTCTAGTTTTAATTTATTTATTAATTTAATTAAGACATGCCTTTTTTTCCAAACTGCCTGAAAATTGGCAGTACGGTGCCAACACGGCATCAACATGACGCAACAGATTGTCAAGAAGCTCGATTGCCTTTAACTTAAAAGCTGCATCTATGCATTTCTTCGTGTGTTTTCCATAATGAGGGTGTGTGCATGAAAACTACCGGTAGTCTCTTCTTTGGTGCAAAATCGTTCTCACTTTTACACTTCCTGCTATAGTGTCCCCCGGAGGCCGCTAGCCAGTAACAACATTTAGAAATTAGCTGCATTGTTGTATAGGATGCAGGGTCCAAAGCGTGTGGGGGGAAAAGTAGTGACTTGTAATCTGAAAATTACTGTAGTTGCTTTTTAAATTTTTTTAGGATTTGCTTATCGGGGTCTTAAAACTCGCTAAATATAGCGACAAATTCGCTAAGTTGTCAACATTGTCTGCAACTCACTGCTCCTCCTCACCTTTCCCTCACCACTACAATGGAGGTCAGTCAGCTAATGTTAAGCAGGCCTAAAGTGACAGCCAAGCCAAGGTGTGGTTAACCCCTGATAATTCAAGCACAACTAGCCCAAAGCATAAAAACAGATTTTATTTTAAGGCAACTCGCTTGCAGATCCAGTTAAAGTTAAAGATTAAAAATTTGATTAGCGTGATTAAAAAACTGCACACTAAATATGGCTCTTATTAAGTAATCACAATTAACACAATAATTTGACACCCCTAAAAAAACACTTTTCTTTTACTAATATACCCTCCAGGGTAGGGCTGCACAATTTCAGGGAAATATTTCATTGGAATGCTGAGAATTGTGATAATGATATGGATTACGTTTAACCCTAATTTTCTGGAGACTTTTCTTCCTTTTCCATTACTGTCCCCATCTTCCATGAGCTTTAGTATCTCTGCCACTAAAGAAATAGACCTGCTGTTGGCATCAAGAGTAGTCTGAGTCCATCCGGTTGACTAGAAAATATACTATTTAGATGTAAGGTGAGAGGGCCTAACACTTAAGATACAATATTCTGCCAAATATTGTCCTTTCTGATAGTAATATTACACTCATTGATGTTGTGATTACAGTTGCTTCTCAATATATTGTGCAGTTCCATACCGTTGGCAGATTGCCTGCTCTAAACCTCACCAGCTCCAGTGAGTTTATCTGACCAGACCCGGACATGTTGCTGTATATGCAGGGAATCTGCTCTGTATGATATTTAAGCATCCAGATTCCTGATTGATAGCGGTCCAACAACTAATGATTCTTTTCTTCTGTTGTGTTAATGGCTGCTGGCAAACAGTAAAAGGCACATTAGTGCCACCTTGTGTCCTACGGTGTAGCTGAGAATTAAGGGGGCTCTAAAGTGTGTCCAAACTATTACTATATTCTTGCTCAACACTGGGAGCTGCTGCTTTGTAATGGAGGGCTGTACTGTGCGACATGAAAAAAACTGTGTGTGATTAACCTTTTTCATACGTAGCACTCGTACGACAGCTTTGCAAGCTGCATGGTTTTTGTTTAACTATAAGATCCCAGATGAAGCAATGGTGTCTCAACGCTGCACAGTGGCTGCAGTCACTAACTGTTAACTACATGTGACTTCACCTTGTCCGGCTGAAACACGGGAACGGGAACCCCTCTAGTGACTATTTCACAAGAAAAAACTGAAATTGGGAAGTCGACAAGAAAGCGACAAGTATTGCGACCTTTTATGGCGTTTTTGGAGACCTTTGGAAACACTCACGGGAAACACGCATCATTGTTACTCTTCTCACCGAACAGCTGTGCTGCAGTGAGCCCATAGCGCTAACAGCAAGCAGCTCCGTCCGCCTGCATGTCCAGGCTCTGCTCAGTCAGAGCAGATATTTGCTGGCCTGATGCTTCAGCATGAAAGACGAAAGAGAAATAAGGTCTGCCCCGTCTTTGCTGAAGGCAAATGTTTGGGCCATTTGAAATGACTTCTCGATGCTAATGACCAACCTTAGCTACTTTTTATTAATACAAATTGGCAAGTATTTAATGGCGATCTATCTTTTATAAGCCACACACAAACATCCGGCAGAGCTGCAGACATGTGGCACATTCAAGGAACGTTGGAAATACATGCTGAGGTCAAAAACCTAGGACTTTTAAAACCTCTGAGGAAAAAGAACCACTGAAAATATTAATATAAGCCATAAACTTCTGTTTAATGGGGGTTGATAAGCAACGTTTGGTGCATAGTAAATATGCCCGACTTATTTTCTACTAAGTACTAAAGAACAAACAAAAGCTATATTGTTTCTATTTGTCTTCTTAAAATATCTCAGCATTTTTTCAGAACTAGAAATTTTGTTTAAAATGTCTTGGATGTCCAATTGGAATTTGGTATCTTGTCAATTTCGTACCAGTTCCCTGCTCTCAACATTATACTTCAAGCAAAATAATATAACCTTGAACCAGTCTCTTCTTGAAGACAATGTTTTAAGAGATTGCAAAAGAAATTTTGTTTTTGTCTGTGCTACAAAACCAACAATCTGTAGCACTGGTGCTATAAGCTGAAAGACTTGTACATCTACAGTATAGTCAATTGGTTTTAATTGTACTGTAAGAATCATATTGGATTGTATGCAATTGAACCTGAATGTGACTGTGATCCAACTGATCTGAGTTGGATTTGGAGCTTTTCTTGGAATGTTAGCTGGTTATATTTGGAGGTACAGATAAGCCCAACATTATTCATACTAGAGCTGGGTATCGATTCAAATTTTAAGAATCCGTTCGATTCCGATTCTCAAGAGTTAGAATCGATTATCACGATCTGATTCGATATGATCCAATCTGTTCCAATTGGATAATGATATGGGTCAGTGCTATTAAAAACGTTTTTTTTTACTGTTACCTTATTTATATGGCTGTAATGCAATAATGCAACTCTGGGTCAGTAACGGTTCACCGGGAAAAACCTACGCCTTAAAATGGCCGTCTGGACTTTTCCTTCCTATTTTAACTGTAAAAAGGGCAAACAATGTTAAACAAGTTAATCAATTTTTGGACTTGTGAATCGATGCGATTCTTAGAGTTTTTATAAGAATCGATTCAGAATCGATTTTTCGATTTTTATTTTTCCCAACACAGCACTAATTCATACACCTGGCAGAGTTTGAGTGATCATTACTTTGATTCAACTAAGTAGTTTGTTTCTGATAGGAAATAAAACAGACATCTTTGAAACAATTATACAATTCTTTAAAAGGAGTATAAGTTAAAAAGAAAATCAGGTTTTATTTACTCTTTGATTTAAAAAAAGAAAAAAAATGATTCTTCATATCTTTCTCAATAATCACTGGGGAAATCCTTTTTGGCCAATACAGCAATCAAACCCTAATTGCTGACCAGATTTTGGTATGTCTCTATCGGTATTTCAAAGATTCATCTCCGTGTCTTTAACGTCTCTCTACCATCACCCTAATCTTTAGCTTCCTCTGTCAGATTCTCTATAAGATCCAAGTCGGAGCATGAGGCAGGGCCACTTAAAAATGATAGTTTTATTTCCAGCGAGAAGAAGCATGTTGGAAAAATTTGAATTCTACTTTAAACCTCAATCTGCCAGAGTTATTTTTATTTAGGATATAAGAGAACTGCAACATGGATATAAAATGTTTTATTCTGAATGTACTGGGAATACCTGCTGCATCATTTAGACTTTTCTATTCGCCTACTAACTGTTGCCAACATAAAACTCACATGGAGCTACAGTGGAGCTCAATAATACAGTCTAGACAGGGTTTAGGAGTTCAGCTTCTGTGTGTGTATTTGTGTGTGTTCCTGCCACACCTCTACATGCTGATGACTCCAAATCAGCACATCAAAGAAAGCGAAAAAGTGCAAACACGTGCGCTTCTGTGCAGTGTACTGTTTAGTAGACATAAAACAAAAACTCAAAGGGGATGCAGAAAAGGGAAACGCGAAAGTGTCGAACGTATCGCTGATGTCTCTGTGTGGTAACAGTTTCTTACAATATTCTTTTAGTTTTGTATACCTATTAATTTTTCATGAACTCTGTCATGCAAGTTTGTTTTAAATCAACAGAGGTGTAAAAATGAATAAAAAAAATCTAGCTGTAAGAAAGTGAGCAGGTAACGAAAAATTGTGTAATTTTAATCCATGATTTTAAATGGAGAAGTCTGACTTCTTCAACCTTACTCTTGGTGAAAAGATTTACCACCTGGGGGATGTTCGGCGTGCTGTGGTCTCATTTCAGACTCATCAGTGAGGCATGCTGAAATCGAGCCGTGGGGCTTTAGGAAACAGAAACCAGACAGTTGGTAAAGCTTCTTTAAGATTATTTGGACAATAATTAAAGAAAAATATTTGTCATTGCTCCTAACCTTCCCAGTTATTTTTTCACTTTACAAACATAATCTTCAATGTGTTTTATTGGTTTTCTATGAAATAAACAGAGTAGTTCATAACTGGGAATATGAATTAAACATATATTTGGAATAAAATCTATTTATGTCTGGTATTTGAGTGAGTCATTCTATCACTGTTCTGCTGGAAGCTGAACCTCTATCAGGTCTTCTTTAGCCTCTAAAAGGTTATTGCTCTGTATTTAGCTGTTTACATTGTACCATCAACTTCATGCAACTTCCCCCTCCCGGCTAAAGAAAAGCACCATGCACAACCTTTTAGACCTTAATGTTTGCCTCATCTGACCTCTGCTCAATCCAGGAGTTAGTTGTGTTGGATTTTATTAAGTCGTATCAGAGTAAAGAGAACTAAATACAAATGTATTGTGGGTTTTTTGTGTTGTAATTACTATTTCCATGCACTGTAAACTAGCACAGATGTTTGTCCGGTCACATGCTGGTTTTCCTGGGATTCCTTTTCAATCGAAGATGGACACATTTCAAGAAGAGCATCTACCAGTTTCCTTATCAATGTATATACAATGGAAGGCTGGTAAAATGTGACTTGATGGATGTGCTCCCTTTAAAAAGCGAGAATCCAGCTGTGTTTGTTCGTCTGAGCTTTTATGAGCTTGTTTTTGTGCGTGGGTGCAAAGGGGCGCACCGCAGGGCTCGGCCGCTGTTTCTCACTGTGTTTGAGTGTGTTGACTACTGTCTGCCCGCCTCGTATTACTACACCATAAAACACGACTTCCCAATTTCTTCTGGTGTCACAAGTCTCCTTGGTTCTCACCTAAACCCTTCCCACGGCTAAACGCAAAAAAGCAGCCTCAGAGACGGCTGTTTCTGAGAAGAGCTGTAACACAGTATTTCCGCTATGTAGTTTGAGTGTGTGTGTGTGTGTGTGTGTGTGTGTGAGAGAGAGAGGGGCTTTAGTGGATGAAAGTGAGCTGACCCATGGACATGACTGAAGAACTTAATTGATCTAGATAAGGATGCCACACATGCTCCCACACAGGAAATTTCCTGTGATGCTGTCTTCTGTTAATATGTGATTTATGTGAAAGGAAATGGTTCCTCTGATGAGTCGGGCTGTATGGATGTGAATACACACACACAACAAAAAACCAATAAGCATACAGCAAATTCAGTTGAAAAAAAAACACACGGTGGGGGGTTAAATTTATAATCTGACTTGAGAAATTAATCTCACCAGTTTTTTTTCTCCTCAAATTTGAGCCGGGAAGCAAATTTGGACGCGCTGAGCACACAATGGCCCCCGGTCCCAGATGACTGGGATTATGTGAGGTTTGTCCACATCTGTTTCCTGCTGCAGGGCTGGATCCAGAGAAGCAACTTATAACCACATTAATACCACTTAACCCTTTTTTGCTGACACACTGTGGAGACTGCATTTGAATTTAAATCAAGTTTAAGCTGCAGGAATGTACCTACTGATGATGGTCACTAACAGGTGCAGACTATTTGTTGGCACTTCTTAAAAAAAAACAACGAAAAACCCTACCTTTTACATGTCCTGCATTTATTCAATGAAATAAATAAAATCCACATTAAGAAAAAATCATATTATGAAGGTGGCAGATATTTTGTTTTAACTAACAATCCCTTTAGGAAAATGTGACTCAAACATTTTCTTATTGGTCACTTTTTAGGTCAATCAGTTTCTAGGACCTTCTAAGTAGTAATCTAGGGTTTAAAAAGTTTCCTTACAAACCATTACAACGCAAACCTGTTTTTTGAGAGCCAGCCAAAGTAGGGGTGTGCCCATTCACTATTTAATGGATTAATTGCGATGTGCCAAATCGATTCATACGTTTTCAAAACAGAGTATGTTTCATAATAACTAAATGACAGGAATATAAAAGTCCGGCATGCCACCTGGACATTTTAGGGGACAGACCAGCGGAAACATGATTGCGGCAGCTAGCGTGTCAGCCATGCAGCACAAAATTTACTCAGCAGGTTTGAAGGCAAGCGTTTCCAAACGCTGCAATCTTTTAAGAGGGATGATGGTCCAAAATATGTCGGCAAATCAGAAATAGCTCACCAGACAGAAAGTTAACCTTCTGCTGTTTCCTGCCCAGTTCTCAGACCTTGACCTTATCAAAAACCTGTGGGTAGTCCAAATAGAAGAGAGTCTAAAAGAAAACTCAGATGTTTTAAAGGGAGTGATCCAACCAAGCTAAACGCTATTGATATGACTGGTGGGTTTGATGGAAATAATAACTTTGTAACCTGGGATTCTTTTACCCCCCAAAAACAAAAGCAAACTAAACTGATTCACCTGTGCAGCTGAAGGACCTCCTAGCTACTATGCAAACAAATACTCCAAGGTCTATATACACCATTGGAAACAATTTTTTCGGTTTTACTGTTTATCTGCAAAGCGAAACTGAAGACCATCCTCATGAATTAAGTTTTTATCCTTTATTCTGACTTCAAGCGTTCTGTTAAACCCTCATATGACCGCTTCGGTTTCCTTTTCGTCCACGTCCTTCCCTTTGTTTCTCTTCACTTATTATTCCTTTGCTTTGTTTTGTCTTTGGACAGTAAAGAGGAACCTATAAATCAGGAAGCCTTGTGAGGAACTTTTTTGTGGCTGTCTGTGTTCACAGCAGGATGCAGCATTACATGCATGTTTGACAGATCAATGAGGAAGTAAGCACCCTGAAGTGACTCTGGTTGAAATGGCTGGCTGAGCCGACTGCTCTCGGTTCAACATAGGTGCTTCCCGGAGCCTAATCTGACCACAGGACGCAGGCTTGGGTTTGCGACTGTTGCCTGTGTGGTTACTCGCTAAATTTGTTTAAACAAAGCTCTCCGAGACTCTGTTTTTAGCCAGAACAGCTGCACGATGCAATGTTGCATAACTACGTTTGCGTGCAGTGAATGTGGCAGATGGCTGAGAAAAGAAAATGAAAGAGGGACAGACCGGAAGGGAAGCCTGGTGACTGATAAAAGGAAATCACTTTTTGCTTTGTGTCACTGAATGACAAGCTGTTAAAGCCAGCGCCTGTGCATGTGTGAATGCTGTCTGTGCTCCACTGACCTATATTGGCCAGTTGTCATTAAGTCGAAATGACAGCTCTATGATGAATTGTGTGTTGGTGAGTGTGTTTACCTACTTGTTAACTGATGCAATCTGTTTGACATTATCTTTGGAGAAATCTTCAGCTAACAAAGTCCGGACTACTGACTCATGCTGGTAATCAGGGTGGAGGGTTCATGTTTTGGGATTTGATTCCTTATAAGCCAAAGCCTTAATGAGTTTGATCTATCGTCTCTGTTTAAAGGATCTGTTGGGAATACCTACACCGGTCCAGGCGCGTCCACATCTATACCATAACAGCTTGTGTCCTGCATGTTTTAGGTGTGTCCCTCCTCAAACCGCGTTGGATCAGTTGCCGAGTTAACCTGCAGAGACCTTCCAGAGTACCATTTATTTGATCTAGGTTTGTTAAAGCAGCGTTAACAACTAAAACATGCAGGACACAAGCTCTTGAGAAGTGGTGTTGGATAACCCTTCACTGTTCAATCATCCAGAGTCAGCCACCTTGCTTAGATCAGTGCATATAATTAAATATCATTAAATGCTTCAAAATGTAAGATCTACCATCGTTTTCAGTTCATAAATGCCTCAACCAACAGAAATATCACATAAAGGTTTGGGACAGAAGCTTTGATGGCTAGATGAGATTTGGGGGGGGGGGACTGAAAGAGGTGCATAAATATGGACAATTTCTAAAGAAATGTTGATACCTTTTTGCAAAAAAAGAAGTGAAGTAAAAGGTATTGTTTCACCATCCTTCACAATACAGTTGGGGTTAATTGACTTTTAGTTATAACTTAGTCTAAATTATGAGCGAAGTTTCTTTATATTCAGGGGTTTAAATTATGCTGCTAAGCATTTGATTAAAGCTTTTTTTACAAATAGGTTTTTTGCATTCAGTTGATTAAATGTGCAATATGTAAGAATTTTATAATCACACAACAGTCTAATGTCTTAATCATGTTTGAAGGAAGGTGACGTTGAAACAAGAACTTGCAACAAGCCAGCGGACTAAGATGAAATCTATCATTTTAAAAAGGCTGCAGGGGGACGTAGTCATTGTGAGCCCGCAAGGTTGCCAAGTCTTCAGCACATACACTCCACCGGCATTTTATAATTCGACACCGACCGGGCTAGAGGCTAATGTTGAGCTAACAATGCTAGCAGTAAATTAGAAGAAAATAGTCTGTTCTAAAAAAATATCTCAAGCTACTTTTTTCAATCAACAACTCAATATTGCAGTGAAATGTATTTATCTACATATCAACTTACTGTGTATGACTCGTCTTCACTCTTTGTCTTGAATCTTCTGGCACTGAGCCGTAACTGGCAACCCGACAAGAAACGATTGGGAGGGGCGAGTGGCAGAGAGCAGACTCTTTAGTTTTTCTACATGCAGTACCCGGATCTGACCACAAGATGTTATTCTTACGTCTGTGCATCATCAGTAATAGCTCATTGTTGCCATTAGTTACCTGTTGTTTGACTTAAAGTGCCCCTGGCATGAAATTTGCTTTTTTTGAGTTTTTTGGTCATGTTTGTTAGTTTCCCCAGCCTGCCTATGTTAAAATGAAGGATTAGTGTTTCCTTTGTCCCCGGGTATGTCTGCCAACATAGTGAAATTAGCACTCAGAAACGGGCTGTTTTGCAGTTCGGCATATGACCTCATGTTTTGGCATATGACGTCACTGAGTTCCAGCCAATTACCCCCTTCTCTGAACTACACCCTCCAAGTCCCTCCCCCTGCAGCGCGTATTACAACCTAAACAACGAGAGCTATGGTAAAAGGCAAACAACAAACCGACAGCATGTTTTGTCTAGACCGCATCAACACTTCCTCCCCACTTCCGAGGCACTGAAAAGCTTGTGGATGGACTTTATTTATGCAGGGAATGTACCTGACCGACTCCCGAAACGCATGGTCGTTTGAGGCAAACATTTCACTGACGAATGTTTTATTAACTTGGGACAATACAGCAGTGGATTCGCTGATTGTCTTAAACTTTTACCAGGATCAATACCAACCCTCCGTGAATCCATATACAAGTAAGTATATTTCCGCCATCATGTCCTTCAGCTGTTTTATACCAGTGTTTCCCACCTATATAGACGAATCTGCGGCGCTGCACCACAGATTAAACTTAGACCGCCACAGATTCAACACCGACAAAAAAAAAAAAAAAAAAAAATCAACACCGACCGTCACATATTGCGTTTCGTTTTTCTTTTTTACACTATTTAAAACACGCAGCGCATTCATTCCCTGCTTTCTTTTCGTCTGTCACTCACGCGTCTCTCGCACACAGACACATGCCAGTAAAGGTCCTAAATAGGATAGCAATATAAGAATACACACACACACAGCCCCTTCCCTCCGTGCACAGCACGTCTGTCTGGATCACCTGTGGAAGACGTCCTCTACCTTTCTGGTTCCTCCTCAGGTGCCTTGCCGTCCGGATCAGATTCCGGATCAAATTGAAACGCCATAACTTAGTTATAGTAGCCGATAACTGATCCATTACTGTCGGGGTGAAGCTAGAGACGTAATGAGGACGGATGGATGTATGGATGAATGATCAAATATTTTATTGGGCTTGTAATTTGTAAACAGATTATTGTTCAACACACAATATAATTAGGCCTAAACCTAATTGCATTTCATACAGAGGGTAATATTGGAATTTGGGCAATTTGTGGTGCGCAAATGCATGTCTGTCAATGTTTCATCAGATGCGGACGTTAGAGACTCAATTGACAATAGAGGCGCATGGCTTGGGCCCTGCCCAGCAAAACTCTGTCATTCTGTGCTAATGCTAAAAGAAGGGCCTCCTAGTAGGGGCTGCAATTCTACAACAAGGCTGAGCTACGGCTAACAATCCTTTAATACAGTATTAAGGTACTTGGAGTGTGACTAAAAAGGGCCCAAACGTCGCGGGGAATTTCATGTTAGGGGCATTTTAAGAAAAACAATGAAAATGTTGTTTCACCGTTTTTTAACCTAGTAAATCTCACAAAGCTAGCTGTTATAGCATCAAGAAATATTTGTGCAAAACAATTTAATAAACTGCCTACATTTATCAAAAGTTAAGAATAATGAAGACATTTTTAACAATTTGGTGTAAGTTTTGCCATAATGTTGGCTTATTAATAGGCTAATCCATTTTCTTGTGTTGCACTTATGTATGCGAATGCTAACCAATACCATGATTTAGTGTCTTTCACTTACAAAGAAAAGCAACAGTTATTCCTTCTTCTGAAAAAGTGATGCAGCATAGTGTTTTTTTACAGTTTTGGCATGTGTAACATTTGTTCTTTTGATTATTTATTTTTTTAGCATGTAGAGTTAAGCGAAAATCTAGAATAAACACCCACTAAAGTTATCACTAGTTCTTAAGCGTAAAATAAAACTGATTTAGCTGGTTATTCAGTCGGAAAAACCTCTCCGGTAGCCACAGGTTTACAATGCAGTCTGGAAAATTAGATTTGATCTTTTTTTACAATCTTTTCTGGATAAATATCTAAGATAAAGAATGCCAATTGTGGAAAAATTTATGATTTTCCTACCATTTTTTCCCTCATTCTTATGTCTAAAAGGACAAATTGTAATTTTCTGAGAAGAATTTTCTTTTTTTTACTCATTTAAATTGCATAGATAATGTTCTTTATCTCAGATTTGCCACTGTCTAGAGTTTTTGTCCAGAGTTTCAGATTGGACCTATTGTTTCAAAACAGAGTCCAATTTAGTTTAGATTAGAACAGGAATAACCTTTATTGTCTCTCAGTGGGGACAATAAAGGTCTACCAGAAACAAAGTGACAGGCAAGTCGAAGTATGTAGATCCAACTGAACCTAAAAATAGAAAGTAAGAATAACAGTTTTTTTTAAATGGCATGCTCCATTTCAAAGTAACGAGCAACTAAGTAGGGTAATTTACAAAATATACAAAATGTGTGCATAAAAATCAAAAGCCCATTTGCAAGAAATGGTAAAATTGTGCAAATTACAGCAGAGATGTAAAAACGTATTGAGTTTTGTGGGAGCAGTGACGGTTAGGGTCTAACAGCTGCTGGGAGTAGTGATGCGCGGGTCGTCTCGTAACCCGCGGACCCCGCGGGTAACCCGCAGGTCGGGTTGGGGCGGGTCATTAAAAACAAAATTAAATAAAAAATCCATGTATGTTGCGTGTAATTCCCTATAGCCTTTCGCCTTTCCTGTGCTTGCCAAGGTGTCAAAAATGATTCTCTGTATCCCAGCCACAAGCGCATGAAGCGAACGCACATTCAGCTCTGCTGGCCGGGTGCTGGAGTCCAGGCGAAATAGATTAAACCCCGGTACAGTGGATGCCATTCTTTTTTTGCACAGTGAACGTAAAACGCTAAATGAACATTTCCGTGTGATTAAAAAAAATAAAAAAAATAAATGTCAGTGATTATTTAGCGTAGGCGCAGTACGCCTGCCCTTTACACATCTAAAATAAAAAAAATGTCTAGCCTAGATTACAAACGCTGCTTTGTAAATGTTTAAAATGTGTATCATTCTTGTTATTAATATGACCTGATTTATCGTTCATATTCATAATCATATGTTGTTGCCAGTTTACACGGCGATGTTTCCAAGCACTTTCAGGCTGAAATAAAGGCTGTTTTCATTTGAATTACAGTGCCTAGTATGTCTATTAAATGGTCGCGGGTGCGGGGCGGGTTGTAAAAATAGATACAGTGGTGCTGGGGCGGGCTGAATAATTTCATAAAAGCGGGACCCACGGGTTGGAAAAATACCCGACCCGCGCATCACTAGCTGGGAGTAAGGGGCTATGGTAACGCTTCTTTGTGCACCCAGGATGCAGCAGTCAGTCACTGAAAAACCTCAACAGTTTTGCTACAGCTTCTTGCATGGGGAGGGAGGCACTGTCCAAGTGTGATGTTATTTTTGCCGTAGTTCTTCTGGAATGTAAAACACAGCGTCTAACCCAGGAACTTCTGAAATACTGCATTTTGATTGGAAAAACTTGCTGAAACTCTGTAGCCAGTCTAGGGTTTAACAAACATGCTGTGTAGCTTGCCAACTCCGCTGTAAACCCCTTCAACTAATAACAGTGATCGATGGTGCTTTGTTAGCGTCTACAACATGACTGTCCATGTTTTTCAACTGGAAAATGTCCAGGCAAAGGAGGACGGAGAGGAAGGGAAGCCTAGCTGACCAGCAGTGCACAGTGAAGGGTGGGGGTGGGTGGAGAAAACTCTATCTCTGAGATCTCATTATAAAGACTTAAAGCTGTAGGAAGAGTGGGACGAAACATATTCGTTGCTTAGAAATCATAACTATCAAACGGATAACTGGCACATGGCTAAGCCTAGCCTTACCACCAGAAGTACTTATATATATATTATATAATATTTCTGTATAACATAAAACATACCTACAAAAATGAAGATACACCATTGATGATTTCTCATTCCTTTTTATTGAATCAGAAGTGACCTGTTTTTAAAGGTTATTTGCAATGCATTATATGTAGTTACCAGTGTTGGGAGTAACGCGTTACAAAAGTAATTAATTACTGTAACGCATTGATTTTTGCTGTAACGCGGTAATGTAAGGCATTACTGGGGGAAAAATTGTTATATTTTACTCGGTACAAATGTCAGTAACGCGCATTACAATGCATCGTTAACCCGGAATAAAGTGGTAGGTTTTCTTTTTCTTCATACAAATTCGCCAAAATCACCGCGAGATCAGCAGAGGAGAAACGTCCCCGCAAAATGTTTCACTTCCTGTAGCCAGACAGAGCCGAGATGAGTGAGCCTGCAGCTGATCTAACATCGGATAGTACATTCTCCAGATGCGAATGTTCCTTGTATTGCACCATGAACCATCACTGTGGCTATTGTATCTTACCGTTTTTAACCACTTTTACTGGATGTGTAATAAGCTAATTGAGCATCATGAGCTACATTTAGATTTCCAAATCCATATTTGCATTTTATTTTGGTGAGAGTAACTTAAAAGTAATCCAATAGTAGTGTAATGCCTTACATTTTAAATACAGTAATATTGTAATGTAACAAATTACTTTGAAATTACAGTAACAAGTAATAAATAATGCATTACAGTTTTGAAGTACCTTGCCCAACACTGATAGTTACCTAGCTCAGAATAAATTACTTTAACCGTTGGCCTGGTTTCTAGATCAAAAAAAGCACTGGGGCGCACCTACACCTCATCGGTAAATCCCCCAGCAAGTATCTCTTCATGTCAAACCTTTTTTTTTGACGTAGCGTTCTGTTGCTTAATGCATTGCATTCAGGTAATTCTGAAAGACTGAACATGCTTTGCATTCACACTTTTCAGGATGCATTGTGCAGCGTTTCGTCAGATCAGGAAAATAAGTGTTGCCTGGGTGGAAAAAGAAAGAAAAAAGATCAGCACTGATTGAGTCTGGAAAGAGCAGGGAGGCAGACCCTTTTAGTCTCTGCGCTGTTGCAGGGGATCTTTTTCCCTGCATGCTTTTGCGGCGTGGTAGATAGATTTTTCTGAGAGCATTGTAAGGACTGACCTATTTTAGCTTTTGTCTGCATGGAAGGTGACCGTCTGTAAAGGCTTTCTACCACCCGCGCTCAACAAGCCCACTTCCTGGCCACAGTCGAAAACCGACTTCAAGAAACAGAACGTATTTCTGAGTGTATGTGTGTGTGAATTATTTATTGTGCCAGGGAAGTACAGAGATGATGGCTTATTCAGAGAGGAGAAACTGGGTTAGATTCAATACTATCTCTTTCAGCTTCTGTTCGGTTGTCACACTTTGTCTTTTCCTCCATTAGTTCTCCGTTTTACCCTCCAACTGTTCTGGCATCCTTGAGTCATGTCAACGAAGTCATTGTCTGAAAGATTTCTGCTGAAATGCATGACTCAAAAACACCCGGAAGGGGATCTCTGAAGTTGGTATTGGCCCTTTGTGGGCTCCACCCTGAGTTCACAGGAAACTGACCAAGTCAGTCATGTTAACTTCTCTGACTGACAGGAAGTGGGAAACAGAAACAGGAGGGGGGGGCGAGGTAGAAACAGAGGCATAGTTCACCTTTCTATTTTAATCTGTTTTCTTGACACTTTATGGGATTTACAAACTCGATAACGTCCATAATTGTGAAGTTAAAGGGTAATCTCCTATGATTTTCAAATCTTTTCATTAATAAAAATCAGAAAAGTGTGAAATTCATGTTTCTTCGACGACCTTTAATTTGAACCCACTAAATACAGCCTAACGAAACCAATTTGATGCATCTAAGAGGGTTCAGATAAAACCAAAAATGTAACACTGTCTGAATGAAACTCCTACTTCACACCGCAGTGAAACACGATTCATGTTTGGTTTGTTTTATTTTACTTTACAGTACATTTACTTCTCTAGATAATAGCTGGATTGTGAAGAACCATGCCTGTTTTCTAACTAGTTTATAAAGATCTTGGGAAAGATGGATAGAAAAAAGAAAAAGGTCGTACTTAATTTTAAACATCTTACTGTTTGAGTAACTTTGAATTTTCTTCACTCACTGAGAAGTTCTAGACTAAAAATGTTCCACTCCTAGTAAAAAAAAAAAGACAGATTAGCTATAGTGAGCTAAGTCCATTTTCTTTGACCCAGGTTCTAATCTCAGAAATCACTCCTAAACTACAGATAATTTAGTTTGTCTTGGCAGATTAAGATTTGCAGTCTTCAGACAAAATAAGCTGTCATTTAAGTGCCAGATTATGCCCCACTTTGCTTTTGTAATGAGGAAATTGTGTTATTTTCTCCACTTTGCTGGAAATGCAGTGAAATGTTTCTACAAAGGGAAGCTGCTCATCATCATTACTGCTCGAGTTTTTCTTTTCCACTGTTTCTGTGTGTGCATGTTGTCAGGCTGTAGCCCAGCACAGAAGCAGACCTCTGTTGCAAATGTAATTCACATGAGGCCAGAGGAGCTGTAATGCTATTACCCCACACTCTGACATAAACGAACACACACGCACAGCTGTGCTGCCGCCCACGTCTACTGTGCGTACCTCGAGCTCCCTTTTCCTCCTTCTCCCTCAGTTACTGATTGTCTCTTTGTTGCGGTTTACAGAGATCATCATGTTTTTAGGGCTGCTGGCATTAGCTGGTTGTGAGATTCAGCAGCTTACTGTAAGCATAGATGATTTTTTTTGTCTTCTTTTTTTTTTTCTCAAGAAACTTGAATTAGTCCAGAAGTTAGAGAAGTGAAACAAGAACAGGAGGTAGGTCTTTGGAGATTTGCGGAAATTCAGGAAATTCATAGTACATGTCAGTAACGGGAGGAAAGCCTGCAGCCGGGGCCAACGAGTAGAGGTGGGGCCATTTTTTACACGAGGCTTCAGAAGCCTGAACGCCCACGCCAACTTTCTCAGACTCCGTAAGTAACGGAGCGGAGGAGAGACAGAGGCAAGAAAATATGCAGATATGCCTAATGTTCACAAAGAAATGAAAGTACTGAGAGAATAAAAAAAAGACCCCTGAGAATATTACAACATGGAGACTATTGGAGTTTAGCAGGATTTCTTTTATGGCTCCTCAAGGTTTTTGGAGTTCTTTAAAAGTTTTTACAGTGATGCTCAGGAAGCTCTCATGATGTACCAAATTCTGGTCATTCTTAACTAAATGTGTAAATTGTTATAATAGGGATAAATTACCACAGATTTAATAAACAACAAAAGCTAATGAAGTTTAGTTTCTCCCTGTGTTGGCAAGAACAGTTTGGGTTCACATCTGTGATTATTCTCTTTTGCTGTTCAAGACCCCATTCAAAATCCAGCAAAAACATAAAGAATGGCCACAAAGTGAGTGGTCTCTGGTAAAAATGCGGTGTGCTCCCTGTTATGCAAAATGGAGCAAGAGGGTACCCAGACTGGTTTTAGCACACACAAGATTTCTGTGATATACTGATGGTTCATTATCGGCCCAGTTCCAACCTTACCATGCCCACACTAGGCCTGGAATGCTCGAAAGCAATTTATTAGAAGGCTTTTGTAGACGAGTCGTTGTGCAGCTGTTCCAACAGCAACAAAGAACCGAGTGCTTTGCCTGAGCTCCCTGCACATAGAGCTCTGTGCTCCCCATGATAGAGCTCACTGCTGGGGAGAAGCATGCACACCTCCAGATTGTACATACAGTGGCTTGCAAAAGTATTCGGCCCCCTTGGAACTTTTCCACATTTTGTCACATTACAGCCACAAACATGAATCAGTTTTATTGGAATTCCACGTGAAAGACCAATACAAAGTGGTGTACACGTGAGAAGTGGAACGAAAATCATACATGATTCCAAACATTTTTTGCAAATAAATAACTGAAAAGTGGGGTGTGCGTAATTATTCAGCCCCCTGAGTCCAATACTTTGCAGAACCACCTTTTGCTGCAATTCCAGCTGCCAGTCTTTTAGGGTATGTCTCTACCAGCTTTGCACATCTAGAGACTGAAATTCTTGTACATTCTTCTTTGCAAAACAGCTCCAGCTCAGTCAGATTAGATGGACAGCGTTTGTGCACAGCAGTTTTCAGATCTTGCCACAGATTCTCGATTGGATTTAGATCTGGACTTTGACTGGGCCATTCTAACACATGGATATGTTTTGTTTTAAACCATTCCATTGTTGCCCTGGCTTTATGTTTAGGGTCGTTGTCCTGCTGGAAGGTGAACCTCCGCCCCAGTCTCAAGTCTTTTGCAGACTCCAAGAGGTTTTCTTCCAAGATTGCCCTGTATTTGGCTCCATCCATCTTCCCATCAACTCTGACCAGCTTCCCTGTCCCTGCTGAAGAGAAGCACCACCAGAGCATGATGCTGCCACCACCATAATTGACAGTGGGGATGGTGTGTTCAGAGTGATGTGCAGTGTTAGTTTTCCGCCACACATAGCGTTTTGCATTTTGGCCAAAAAGTTCCATTTTGGTCTCATCTGACCAGAGCACCTTCTTCCACATGTTTGCTGTGTCCCCCACATGGCTTGTGGCAAACTGCAAACGGGACTTCTTATGGTTTTCTTTTAACAATGGCTTTCTTCTTGCCACTCTTCCATAAAGGCCAAGTTTGTGCAGTGCATGACTAATAGTTGTCCTATGAACAGATTCCCCCACCTGAGCTGTAGATCTCTGCAGCTCATCCAGAGTCACCATGGGGCTCTTGGCTGCATTTCTGATCAGCGCTCTCCTTGTTCGGCCTGTGAGTTTAGGTGGACGGCCTTGTCTTGGTAGGTTTACAGTTGTGCCATACTCCTTCCATTTCTGAATGATCGCTTGAACAGTGCTCCGTGGGATATTCAAGGCTTGGGAAATCTTTTTGTAGCCTAAGCCTGCTTTAAATTTCTCAATAAGTTTATCCCTGACCTGTCGGGTGTGTTCTTTGGACTTCATGGTGTTGTTGCTCCCAACATTCTCTTAGACAACCTCTGAGGCCGTCACAGGGCAGCTGTATTTGTACTGACATTAGATTACACACAGGTGCACTCTATTTAGTCATTAGCACTCCTCAGGCAATGTCTATGGGCAACTGACTGCACTCAGACCAAAGGGGGCTGAATAATTACGCACACCCCACTTTTCAGTTATTTATTTGTAAAAAATGTTTGGAATCATGTATAATTTTTGTTCCACTTCTCACGTGTACACCACTTTGTTTTGGTCTTTCACGTGGAATTCCAATAAAATTGATTCATGTTTGTGGCTGTAATGTGACAAAATGTGGAAAAGTTCAAAGGGGGCGAATACTTTTGCAAGCCACTGTATATCTGAATGGCGAGAGACTGAAGGAACTTGCAAAATCTGTTTGTGATGCACTTTAAGTGAGTCCCTGGGAATTTATTTGCAATGATAAATTAGGAAGAACAATTGTAAATATAGAGCTTTACACTTTTTTTTCCCACTGGGTTTGTTATAAAATTTTAATGATGGCTCCTGTATGACTCGTAAAAGGAAAAAAACTTCAGGCTTGAAAAAAAAAAGATTGATAGATTTTGAATTTATAATTCCTCCAGCACTTGCTGAGAAAATATCCACAGAGTGCTGTGCCAGACTAAAATATTTGTAGAGGATGACGTGTGGTGATGTGCTCTCACCAATGATTTAATGATAGTACTTGCTTCTCTACATTAAAACTGAAACTGATGACAGAGGTGCAGAATAATTTGATTTAATAGAAATATTCCACAGACTTTGAGGAACCATCCTCATGTAGCTGTAGTACCCTTATTGGTAACGTTGTGATGGAATGACCAAGAAAGTAGGAGGACACAAAACCCTCTGTGCCAAGTACTGTAAGCCCAGGAGAGTCATGTCTGCTTTTATGTTGCTTGTGATCCAGCAACATTCTGTCTTGGGGCCTTTTTCCACAAAGCTGGTTCTAGTTCTAGTTTGGTGCCAGAGCCTGACTTGGCACCGGTTCCTTGGTGTTCCAATTTTTTTTTTTTCCATATGTTTTTTTTATAATTTTTTATTAATTTCTTTCATGGCTACATTCTACTTTTAAATCCGTTCAGTTTCAATCAATTGAAGTATCCAAACAAATGTATGTCCTGTCTTTTTTTATTTATTTATGTGGAACCACAAATAAAACAAACACATGTCCAAAATATGTTTCATAATCATATCATGGTCATATTTTTCCATGAAACCAGAAGAAATGTGTGTTGGCACTAGAAGTAAAATACAGGGTGACCATATTTTGTGACATTATTACTTTGGGCATACGTATTATTTGCTCTGTGAAACAAATGTATCTATTTTTTTGTAGCCAACCTCCATTGAATTTGTTGAATTTGTACAGCTTTTGTGCCAACAATGTTTTTCGACACACTGCCTGATGTAGGTCACCTTCATTTCAACAGAGCCCACATCGCAGCACATGAAAACTAGACTGTTGCCTATAAACGGTAGAAAGAAATCATGGGTACAGAGCTTGATCATTTAGACATAATGGTGTTCTGCTCTTTCAAATATATGTGACATGAATGATAAAATACTCCCATCCTTGTTGTCGCTGGAAGTCTTCTATTCTTGGCCAGTGTGTTTGAGGACGCCAAGCTAAGCTTTCTCCTGCTGTCAGCTGAGAGACTATGTAATTGTTCTCCTCCCATTAACTGAATGTGTCTTCATCAGTGTCAGCGTATATTAGATTAGGCTATGCTGAACTTTCTGCACTGTCATTCGAAGAAGGGAAGGGAGTGTGTTTGTGAAGCATTCATGTTGCTGTGTTAATAACAATGTCAGAGCTGAGGAATGCTCACTAATATACATGTGCAAGCAGGATTTCTGTTAGTATAGAGATGAAGCACTATGGCTTCATCTTGTTCATCCTAACTGTGGTTTAACCCTTACTAAAACATTTATTTTTGGCTCTGAAGCAAGCAGCTTCCCAGCAGGCTGGTCGTTCACGAATTTTGATGCAGATCAATGGACGTCTTTCTTGCTTGTGTCACAAGTTAATCCTGTTCTAGATTTCTTTCTCTTTTACTCCTTCACTGTTTGTTAGCCACTATATCCTGTTTCTTCTGACTGCTATCACCAAATGAAATAAACAACAACAAATGGGACTCAGCAGCAGAATAAGCTGTGCGGCACTGGCTGAGTGGATTTCACATGTCTGTTTTTTAATGGCCACATATAGTCAACTCTGCTCAACCTGCAAATATATTTTATTTACCAATATGGCACCATTTTAGAATAAATAAAAAGGTTTTCCAGATATAGTGTTTATTGCCAAAAAAAAATTCAACCAAACACACATTTTCTTACTAAATCTGGCAAATTTATATTCATACTCCCCTGCTAATATACCGGTAAATGTCTCGTAACAGGTTGAAGAGAAACCACTCTTCTCTCAGAACTGTTATCCTCCACATTGTGCAATGCAACCAGTAGCACTTGTACGGAAACAGCCCCCTCAGCATGATGCTGCCTCCACCATGCTTGACAGCTGGCACAGAGGCTTTAAAAGCCTCACCAAGACTCAGCAGAATGTTATAGTTGTCATTGTGACTTTTATGACCTTGAAACTTTGTTAACTTGTCCCAATTAAAAACCCCAAACTGTTGACCTTCATGCCCATGATGCCTCCATGTAAACCTCTGAATGCACATGTAGCTCGTGATGTTAATTCTCGGTGGTTAAAGGTTCTGTGAAAGCTCCTCTGTATAGGGTAAAAGCCAACATCAGCTCTCATTATCTACTAATGTTTCTCTATCTCCCACTGTGCCGTTTATTTTAGCGGTTGCGGCGGTTATCGACCAAGTACCGAACGGAGAAGATCTACCCCACCAACTTTGGAGAGCGGGAAGAAAATGTGAAGAAGAACAGATACAAAGATATACTTCCATGTAAGTCGTGGTTTATCGCCAACAAACTTTCTTTCTTCCCCCATGTATATGTATTCATCTTGTTGTTTGTGTGTGCAGAAGATGTCGGCATTACAGACCATTAAAATAATGCACACAGTTTTCATCTGCCTCTATGCTTTTACAATCTAATCTTACTGCAACCTTGTGTCCTGCGAGTGCTGCAGCTTTAACATTTCGTGCATCCATCAGCTCAGCTTTAAAGGTCACTGCCTGACTAGACAAATCCGCATTTCATCGGACGTAATATTAGCACCTCAGGGGGGGGGAATAAATATAAATTTGTACGAGTGCAAACATTTCAGGGATGATGTGAAGACTTTACAAGAAAAATGTGTTCGTTTTGTTCTGTATAAACTGGTATCTTTACAAGTCATGAATTGTTTTTGTTCGTTTCGGTACTCAAGTCGCTCATGTGACCAAACATCTGTCCTACTTTTTCTTTAATATGTTTTTCCTCTTTTACCCTCTCCTTTCTCCTCATCCATTCATTAAAGCTTTTAGTGAATGAGCTGATAAGGCAAAGGCCAAACTGGTTCAACCATAACAAATGCAGACTCACGCAAACACACAGATGCTGCTGTACATAGCAATGAGAATAATGCTGTTTCTCTCTGAAACTGTGCATAAAACCTTGTGTCCTTGTTTGACCGTTTTTACCTCTTGTCTTATTGTGCTGTAGTTGTTATACACTTTATAAAAAATAAACAGATGTAATAAACCACATATATTTCTCCCCTCACAGTTGACCACACTAGAGTAAAGCTGACATTGAAAACAACCAATCAGGACACAGATTACATCAATGCAAACTTTATTAAGGTAAAAATCATGTGGACTAACTGTATGTATGGGTTGTTGTTTTTTTTGTTTTTTTATAACTCTTTCACTGCCTGTCTGTTCAGGGTGTTGACGGCCCAAAAGCCTACATCGCAACTCAGGGTCCGCTCCCAAACACGGTCATCGACTTCTGGAGGATGAACTGGGAGTACAATGTCGCTGTGAGTTTGATTCCATCTAGAAGAGATTCGTTCTTCTGATGCTGAGAGGGTTTTCCAAACATGAAGCAAAGTAAAAACTGGCACTGTCAACTAATGGATGTTGTTTGAAATGTTTTTTTTCCGAAAATCATTATCACCGTACATCCAGCTCACAAATCGAGCCGATACACAATGTTAGGGACCAAATAAGAGGATTAAAGTTTTCGGGAATCACAAGCTGTGTTTCAAAGAATCTGTTAAGTGTAGAATATTCCAGTGTAGTTGGGTCCAGTTCTTATTTTGTGTGTTTGTTTTAAATAAAATTCATGTCCAGTAGAAATTCAGGTTTAATCAGTCCAAGTATCTTAAATTTTAAACAAGATGATGAAATCAAGTTTAGAATCATTTAAAAACTGACTTGGTTCTTTTTGCTTAGCGCAAACAGGAAACTACAAAGCCAATGCTAACTTTAGCAATCTTGGCAGCTAACAGTTAGAAAATGACAGAATTTCCACTGTGCTCCACCTTTCTTCTTTTTGCTCTGTACCTACAATGCTTCTACAGCAATACTTTAAAATTGCTGAGGGCATCTTTAATTGGTAACAGAGTTTTGTAAACCTGCCATACAAAAAAGTCTGTAACCAATTGTCAGCACAACTCAAAAACAACTTCTCTCAAAATAAGAGTCTCGGGTATAGATACGCCAGGGGATCAAGCTTAGAGCGCTCGCCTTCACATGTGGAGCTGCTTTATAACATGTTACACGTCCTCCACCAGTTGAAGTCACACGCTGAAAGCAGCTGGATAGCTTTTCGCAAGACAAACTTTACCAGAAACTATCATGCTGTATTATTATTGCAGTATTATATCGTCACACCTTTAAATTTAAATTGTAATATTTCCAAACAAAATGTCCTGGCTGGTGCCAAACATTATTAGACTGGATGTAAAGCTATGACCCTATGATAAATATGATAACAACTAAGCATGATTCTCATGTTTACAAAACTAACAGAAGAAGGGGGAAAAGAATGAAATAAATGTGTTACTTTATGTTTAGTTAGATGGTCTCATATTTGCCTATGCATGAGGGTTCATGAAGTTTTAGAAAATATTTAAGAAATCACGTCTGAAAGTTATTGAAAATGAGTGGGCAAGGCAACAGTTTTAGATTTCAATTTTAGGGTGTGATTGGCTTGAAAAGAGCCAAATGGCAGCACAGCTCAACATCATTTTAATGTTTTATAAGGTAAAAAATGATAATTTTCTATGTATCTGTATTTGAATCTGTATTTGAATCTCTGTGTATTCAAATCATTTATTTATAGGTACATTTCCTCATTTGTAGATCTACTTCTGTGCAATTGTAACAACCTCTTAAACGGTGCATTAATTTGCTGTGTCGCACTGTAAAATATACAGAAGGTTTTCTTATTCTGAATGAAATGTAGTGGAATCTGTTGTACAAACAGAATGTGCACAGATAACACTAAATATTGCATGGTAAATTTGCGGTTTTAAGCTTTAAGCATGTATTGATTTGTAGTAATTCTTCTTGTCTGTGTTTCTACAGATTATCGTAATGGCTTGTCGAGAATTTGAGATGGGAAGGGTAAGGCTGTTACTTGTGTCAATTCAGGCAAAGTGTATGTACCCATATCTGTATTTTATTCTCTCCGTCAAAGCTGCAACTCGCTGTCTGTACCAGCTTCTACAATATCTTAAATACTTTTTCTTTGCTAAGGATTCATTCTTCAGCATTAATGTTGAAGGTTGTTTATGCTTGAAGATTTTCTAGCATTTCATTGGCTTTTTTGTGTCTCTCCTGCATGTGCTGGAATGTCTTTGCAAAGAAGCAGTTTCAAAAGCCTAGAGTTAATATCAATGAATCCACATTTGGGTTAAAATAAATTGTAATTGGTGGTTTAAATAGCTTGCATTTCTTCATGAGCATTCATTCTACACTATTATACTACCATCTGACATACAAATATTTCATTAAGCAGCTGTTATGAAAAATATCTCTATCAAAGGCCCTGGGGAAAAGATTAAATCAACTTTGTGTATTTATTTGTGTTTCTTTAGATTGATTTGAAGACATCAAAGAAAAGCCTTGCTAATCTGTTTAAGTGGGGTGTCTGCAAATTTCAAAAGCTTTTCCTCATTATTAATTAAAGTGGAAACAGTGACATGACAAGAATATTTGAGGTCTAAACTACAGAAAAGGAAAAAAACTATTTGAAGGACATAGTTTAAATATGTCTGTCTTTGCTATTTACTTCTAATAAAAAATGTGAAATTGAGAATCTGAACAGATAAGTGACCACATAGAGGCAGAATTTAATCTTTGCATAGGAAATTAGTCTTGGGTAGTTAAAATGAAGGAAAATAACTTTTCTTTTCTTTTTTGCCCGCCACCACCCCCCCTTTCAGAGGTCAACTTTATTTTCAGTTAATATTCATAGTAGTTTTCAATATTATATACAAAAACATAAGTAGAGAATATGGGGGGGTTCACCTGATGTATGCTACATGTAGAACAAATAACATAAACAACACAGAATAAAACAGACAGATAACAATACAGAAGGAAAGGATTTAGTGATATGAACATAATTAGATAGGCTAAACATATCAAGATTTAACCTTGATATCAGGTAGTTATTTGTGTGTGTGTGTGTGTGTGTGTGTGTGCGTGCATGGAATGAACTATATGTTATTTGAATTTAAGAAAAAGGTTATAAATGGATTCCAGCTCTCTTCAAAGGCTGACATATTCTACCTTTTCTGAGCATTATGTTTTTCCATTGTAATATAGTCAGATATTAAATTAAGCCAGTGAGTAATGTGACATGAAGTCTTTGGTCTCCAGTTCTGGAGGATTACTTTCTTAGCGGCAGCTAGAGAATTTTTGAATTTGGATGGAATGACTAATTTTGAGAGAACACCTAGAAGACAGAGTGAAGCTGATGTTGGGATTCTGCAGCCCAGGATGGTGGAAAGTGTCTTAGTAACAGTGATCCACAATGAGTGAACTGGTTGGGAAAGCCAAATGGCATGAAAATAGTTGTCTGTGCTACCTAAAGTGGATTGTGTACAGATATCTGAATGAGCCAGTCCCATTTTAAATATTTTACTTTGTGTGAGGCGAGTTCTATGAATGACTTTGTATTGTAAAAGTTGCAGGTTGGTGTTTGTGGTCATGGAAAATATGTTTTTGCATATTTGTTCCCAGAGATCGGGGTTGGAAGAAAGATCCAGGTCATGTTCCCATTTGGTTGTTGGAAGTGATATTATGGTGTTTAAAGTGGAGATTAGTTGGTATAATTTAGAGATTAGTTTTTTATTATTGTTGATTTTAATCATTCCCTTGATTAATGGGGATGATTCTAATGTATTTTTGAGATTGATCTGTTTTCCTTTTATTATTTTTAGTTGTTGATCATGAAGAAACTGGTTCCTTTCTCCAAACCCCGTATCTCTGTACTAGGGGAATCTCTGTACTAGGGTACGGAAAATGGAGGAAAATAACTAATTAATACATAAATAAATTACAAGTCTTATTTCTCCCCTAACCAAAAGTCCTTCAACGGAACAGAGTTCATGCTTGTCAAAACTGTTTCTGTATTTTTCTATTTTATTTGTCACTGCTTTTGTTCTGTATGTCACTTTAATTGTGTACTTCAGACTACAAAGATTTCTGTGTGCAGGAAGCTGCGGCGTCTCTCTTGCGGTAACGGCTTCTCTGTTCTGCTTTAGAAAAAATGTGAGCGGTATTTTCCATCACAAGACGAGGAGCCCTTGAGTTTCGGCCCTTTCAGAATCTCCTGTGTAAGTCAAGAAACGTGTGATATTGCAAGACGTGTGCTGAAATAAAGAGAGTCGCGCGTCTCCCACATTTTGTTCTGAAGGTGGCCTTAGCCAGAGATTGTAAAATGTTTTCTCATCTTTGTTTTCCAGGAATCAGAGCAAAAAAGAACAGACTACTTTATCAGGACTTTGATGGTGCAGTATAATAATGTAAGCTCTACCAGAATACTACCAGCTTGCTGGTGAAAACCTCGTGCGCTTTTATTTTAAATTTTATGTTACAACCGCAAACGTCTGTGTTTTACACAAAAATGAGATGAGTTTGATGATTGACAGTAAATAATATAAAATGTAATGCTTAGTGTCCCTGTCTTACACAGTCACTTGCAACAGAACCGACAATCACAGCTTTTAATGTTTTTAGGTTTTTATTTATTTTAGTAGCTTATAATTGTGAAGTTAAAGGAACTGTGTACATTGTTATCAATACAGCTGAAAAGTGTGGTGTACATTTGTATTCAGCCTCATTTACTCTAACATCCCTAAATGAAATCTAGTGTAATCAGTTGCCTTCAGAGGTCAGATTAATACATAGTAGTAAATATTCTACCTGTATTACATAATCTCATTAGACATTCAGATGTTCTGCGAAGGCCTCAGAGGTTTACCAAACGCCGAACACTAAATCACCCTAAGCACATCCTCTCTATGATAAAGCACGGTGGTGACAGCATCCTCCAGATGCTTTTCTTAAGCAGGAAGGAGGGTGAGAGAGTGACCCACTTCCTGTTCTTGTTGCTGAGCATAGACAAATTTTTTTTAAATAAATCTAGACCAAAATTGATGATGTTCGACCTAAAACAATTAGGAAACTGTGTACCTGTCATGTAATAAGTGTGTTTTGGATCTACGTTGATTTACAGATTTATTTTTCTAGAAAAAATGCTTCCTTTTATTTAAATCTAGCATCTTTAATTTGTTGGGAAGCTCAAAATAATTTTCCACAATTAGTTTTATGTTTTTGAATTTAACAAAATCACATTTCTGTGATTTTAACTTGAACATTTAGGCCTTCAAAATCAGTTGAGAAAATTGACGATCACAGATGCTCACCATCCACTCTAATGGAGCTATTTAGAAAAGAAGCTACACAAATGTCAGCCTCCAGATATGCAAAGCTGGTAGAGACATACCCTGAAGAATTTGCAGCTGTTGCAGCAAAATGTGGTTTACAAAGGATTGATTTAGGAGGCTGAAAACCAATTCCACTTTAAACATTTGGTTTTTGTTGTTAAACAAGCAGAAAACTACATTCTGCTCTACTGTGTTTCGATTTCTTACTTAAAATTCCAATGAAAGCGGTTTGCAGTTTTAACGTGACCAAGTGGTAAAAAAAATAAAAACTGAGGGTATGGAGAGTCTCACTTCGCACTTATTCACCTGCACATGCAAATGATTGTTCTCAGAAATACTCTTACACCTCTTTGAGACACCAATAAATTACAGTAAACATAAAAAATTGGATTTTCCAAATTTACTTGTTTAGTTTGGGTTTTCCACGTTCTCTGACTCAGCAGCCAATCTGTTCTCAATGTTTTAACGATTTAATTTGTCCTGCAGGACACTCGGAGGATATCCCAGTTCCATTATATCAATTGGCCTGATCACGACGTCCCGTCATCGTTTGACTCCATATTGGATATGATCGGACTAATGAGGGAATACCAGGAAAACGATGACGTTCCCATTTGTGTGCACTGCAGGTACCTTTGCCTGAAATGAATGATTGCCTCTTTTATTGGTTATACTGATTGAAGTAACATCAAATACAAAGAATTATTATTAAAGTGGGATTGCATTAAAAGAATGAATATTCGAGTTCTCTACTGCACATGTTTACTCATAAGCACACAGGCTCGTCTCCATGTGTGTGTAATGAGCTGTAATGAGCAGCCTGGGGACGTTTCCGGGTTCCTGTGTCACACAGCAGGACTCAAAGCTGTGTTTCTGTTTCTGTGAGATGCTTTGTGTGGGTTGATGTGAAGAAGCAGGCTCTTTAGAGTCTCAGCAAGCTGTTTGACAGCGTGAGATCAGGTTTTATGATTTTATACGTCAGCAGCGATTAGCCTCTCTGTAGCTTCTGTCTCCTTCCTGTCTGCAGAAGGTCTTGCAATTCTTCTAAATGTACATTTTGAACTTAAATGCCTGGCACCTCATAGAAATAGAGCTAATATTTGCAGAGATTTCTTCTTAGTGTGTGAGTGCTTTCTTTGATGGAATCTGTTTGTTTGTGTGTGCAGTGCAGGTTGTGGGAGGACAGGGGCTATTTGTGCGATTGACTACACATGGAACCTCCTTAAAGCCGGGGTATGAAACAAATACAAACCTTTGATCTCCTGTTGCAAAACACTAATCTTTTAATATTCCTTGTTTTACTCTTTTTCAATGTCTAGTCCATCCCAATGTGTTCTCATGTTTACACCATATTGTGTCTTTCAAGAAAATTCCAGAGGACTTTAACGTTTTCCGGTTGATCCAAGAGATGAGGACGCAACGACATTCTGCTGTTCAAACAAAGGTTTGTTCTTTTAATTTTATTTTAGCTTTTTTCAGACCGTCAGCTACTGTTTGATGCAGATGAATGAGAGATGTGACGAGATGTCAGCAGGTGACCAAAATCTTCAGACTCTCAGCTTGACCGGTGACCGACTGAAGTGTTTAGAAATGAAGTGACTGGAAGTACAAAAAGTGTAAGAAGCTATTAAACATGAGACTATTTTCTATGGAAGCATATAAGCTCTTATTTAAGCCAGTGCAACTCAAAGCTACACTTCTACAGGTGGTAATCATTTCAGTTTTTGCCGTTTCATACTTATGCAGTTTCGGTAATTTTGTATGTGAACTTTTTAGAAAAAACCCCCCCAAACATCTGACACCAAGAAATGGACTTTCTAGCCACCCTGGGAAGGTTTCTGTAATTCATCTCGTATTTCTTTACAACGAATTCCCAATTTTATCACAATTTTCCTCGGTACAAGCATGTAATGGAGAATTTAGACGGAAGAACGTTTGTGAGCTGAATTTAAATCAGTTCAGGTCTTTTGTTTAAAAAACAATTAACATTTAATAAGTAATTACTTGAAATAACTCCAGACCCGAACTGCTTTTCCTTACTTGCAAAAGTCAGTCATCATTATTTAGTAACTATCACCTCCGCATATATGTTGCTAATAAATCATTATTTTAACTACTTCTACTACTAGCAGTAATAACTTTCATCATATCATCAGTCTCCCAACAACCTACCAGATATCAAGTGGTATATTGTATTAGTTGGGGACCAGTTACAGCCTTCTTTCAACCAAGCTAACCACTAGTGCAAGATGCTAAAAGGCAGCTTAATATCAGCTTTCAAATAAGTTTTTTTTGAATAAGTAAAACAATTTTTGCAGTTACTCATTTTTACACATGGTGTGACGTTGTTTATGTTCTTTATTTTAGGGATGTACCTATTAGTTTTGTTGCCCATTTCCAGTCCCTAGTTTTGCAAAGCTTTGACTTATCAATATTTATTTCACTTTAAAAACTAAATTTAGCAACATTAAAAACCATAGGGATTCATGAAATGTTTCCAAGGGGACCAGAAACGAAGTCACACCACGTGTGGCATTTGTAAGCAGTCACCTTGAACCGCGGTTTAGCTATTTTAAAGAAGAATTTAAATTAGGAATTGGGTTGACATTTTAAAGTCTTTAATATTGGTGGTTAGCGACTTGCCTTCCTGTTATCTGGTGAGGTCGAACTCCCTGTATATAAACCAACAGCCTGAATAAAAAGCCGTCCTGGCTCCATATGAAATACAATTTGTTTTTAAACTTCTTTTTTTTTTTTACTGCTTCTGATTTCATTGTCAAAAACCTCACTCCTACTGAAAATTATTACCCCTCATCCTTTCCCTAGTTACATCCTTGCTACTGAACTATTGCTGAAGGGCAACATGATAGTCTAAACATGATGAGTTTGCTCAATTAAAAAGAGAGGATTTTTTTTTTCAAACAATTTTTCTCTCAATGCATCTCTAATTTTGGTTTTTATATAAATCAGTTGCATAAAGCAGATTTGACCCAGCAAAATGTATTGTTTAGTAAAGACAGATTGTATTTGTTTTTGCCACGGTCCTTTTCCCTGATTCTTGTCTGACTTTTCTGCAAGGCTGTTTGAATAATCATGTTTCATACATTCCTTATCTTGTTTTTACTGGTTGAGGTTGTTATGCCAGTATTTGGATGTGTGTGTTTCTTGTAAAGTTTCCTGCTATGGACATAGGAATTTTCTTTTGTTTAGCATGCTTTAAGTTTTATAATCCTGTTTTTACTAAAAGTCGCAAACATTCAAGATGAACGTTTTAAAAATTATACTGAGTCACTGAATCCTTCTATTGTATCAACATTGCATTTGTTTTTTTCTTTCCTCATTTTCCTCAGGTTTTTTCCTCTACTTGGCCTTCCTCACTGTGTCTTTTATCTCTCTCCATCTAGGAGCAGTATGAGTTAGTTCACAAAGCAATCGCTCAGCTCTTTGAGAAACAACTGCAGCTTCTGGAGAGCCCCACCAACACGCAGATACATGATGGCACGGTAGGACACGCTCACATTGTACTGATTTTGTCTGGTGTTTAGGAGAGACAGGATGTGGCTGAGTAACAGTTGGAGTAGGAAGAAGCCAAATAATTAGTCACAGGGGAGATAGAGGGAAGGAGAAATGGAGGAGAGTCTGCTGGCTAAAAACTGAGAGGATCAGAAGGGATTGTGCCTGAAGGAAAAATATATTTTCTTTCAGGCTAATTCCAGAGAGCCGCTCTGCTCGAAGAAAACCTTTTGTTCTGTCTGACCTCATTGAGACTTTTTTTTTTCATGCTGTCCTCCTCAATTTCAATGATAAAAGCTTACAGCTTATGAAAACCCCAAGTTCAGTTCTCAGAAAGTTAGAATATTGTGAAAAGGTTCAATATTTTAGGCTCAAAGTGTCACATTCTAATCAGCTAATCAATCTAAAACACCTACAAAAGGTTTCTGAGCCTTTAAATGGTTTCTCAGTCTGGTTCAGTAGGAATCACAATCATGGGGAAGACTGCTGACCTGACATTTGTGCAGAAAACCATAATTGACACCCTCCAATAGGAGAGGAGGCCTCAAAAGGTAATTGCAAAAGAAACTGGAAGTTCCCAAAGTGTTGTATCAAAGCGCATTAATAGAAAGTTATGTGGAAGCGAAAAGTGTGGAAGAAAAAGTTGCACAAGCAGCAGTGGTGACTGCAGCCTGGAAAGAATAGTCAGGAAAAGGCCATTCAAAAATCTTGGGGTCCTTCACAAGGAGTGGACTGAGGCAGGAGTTAGTTCATCAAGAGCCACCACACACAGACAGATCCTGGAAATGGGATTCAAATAGGGGTGTAACATCTTGGTTGCCACACAATTTCGATTAGATTACGATTCAGGTCCTACAATTAGATTATAAAATGTTGCATTTGGTTTTGTTTGCCCATTTAGGGTTTTTTCTTCATTCTTTCCATTGCTACTTTCTAGTCTTAAATCAATTCAGTTTCCATTAATTTAAGTGTCCAAACCAATTGATGTTCTGTCTTTTGTTCATGTCAGACCACAAATAAAACCAACACATGTCCAAAATGTGCTTCTTAATCATATCAAGGTCATACTTTCAATGAAATCTAAAGGAAATGCGTTGGCAATTAAAATATAATATATTGGGTGACCCGATTTTGATTTCTATAAAAGAGGAAACTTGGTACAATCCTTAAACACATCAATCATATTCTGTTTACTTAAAAAAGACTCTTAATCTTAACATATTTAAAGTATTCCTGCTTTGTATTTAAAAAGAAAAATCAACTTCAGATCAGGTTTTACCACTCAACCATTACAGAAATGACTTTAAAATCTAAATAGAAATAATTAATCTTCTGTTTCAGAAAATAAACCTATAACAATAAGAGCTCCCTTTTTCAAGTCATACAGGACAAAAATTACACAAATCTGAAATTATATTCTCAGAAAATAAGTAACATTTTTCTTTTAAAAGTAATAGAAAATAAAAAGCAGCATTCTCCCAAAGACACCAGTCTGTCTTTTTTCACTGTCAATTTAATACAGAACTCTAACTTTGCGCACTGTTTTCATAGTTTTTGTGTCAGTTTGACCAATGGGATGTTTGCCATCTGTCATACACAGAAACAAATCTGCGAGCTATGAGTACAGTGCTCTCCACCACATATTAGTCACGACGGGAATGGAATGAAGGAAATTTCCTTCATGTTTCATACTTGAAGCTACACTTGGGCTGACGTCTGGTAAACATGAGCTGACAGCACTGAAAAAGTGGACATGTCAGGGGGGGAAAAAATGTTTCATGTTTTTTTTGTCAATTTCAGGCTTCATGGCTGAAACACTAGCTGCAGTCATACTGTTTCGCCGGTCTGTGCCCTGAAAATGTCCATGTGGCACGCCAGCCTTTTATGTTTTTCTCATTTAATTATGAAAAAGCATCGGGTTTTTTACACTTCAATCGCTATCGATTTTGCACATTTCACATCGCAATTAATCGATTTATGGTGAATCGGCACACCTGAGCTTCAAATGTTGTATTCCTCCTGAACAACAATGTCAGAAGCATCTTACCTGGGCTAAAGAAATAAAAGAAGTGCAAATTTTGCATCTAATTTGGAAACCAAGGTCCCAGAGTCTGGAGAAAGGATGGAGAGGCACACAATCCAATATATTTGAAATCCAGTGGGAAGTTTCCATAGTCTGTGTTTATTTGGGGAGCCATGAAAACTGCTGCTGTTGCTCCATGACCATGGGATGTCTGTGCTTGATTGGCGAGCAAACTCGCCTGACCTGAACCCCATAGAGAATCTATGGGGCATTACCAAAGGAAAGATGAGACATGAGACCGAACAATGCAAAAGAGCTGAAGGTCGCTATTGAAGCATCCTGGTCTTCCATAAGACCTCACCAGTGCCACCGGCTGATAGGATCCATGTCACGGCGCTTTGAGATAGTAATTGATGCAAAAGGGGCCCAAACCAAGCACTGAGTACATATGCTTGATTATACTTCAGAGTTCTGACATTTCTCTATTTAAAATCCTTGTTTTATTGATTTAATGTAATCTACTTTTCTGCGATTATGAATTTGGGGTTTTCATAAACTGTAAGCAATAATCATCAAAATTATAACAAATAAAGGCTTGAAATATGTCTTTGCATGTAATGAGTCTATATCATATATTAGTTTCACCTTTTAAGCTAATTGAAATAAAACTGAAATAAATCAACTTTTGCATGATATAAATTTTTTGAGTTTCACCTGTATTTAATGGTATCCAAATTAAACTGACTGATTACTAATGCACACCAAAATGTTTTGATTTACTTATTTTTTCGTTAAACTGGAAAATCGTGTATCCTTTTTTCTTCCACTTTATTATGCACTACCTTTTGTTAGTCACAGGGGTGTCAAACTCCAGTCCTCGAGGGCCTGTGCCCTGCAACTTTTAGATTTGTTCCTGGCTCAACTTACCTGAATCAAATTGTTAAATTGCCTCCTCAGCAGGTGGTTAGGTTCTATTGGGTCCTGCTGACGACATAATTATTTGACTGGTGTGTTGAAACAGAGACATGTCTGAATGTTTCTGGACACCGGCCCTTAAGGGCTGAAGTTTGACACCTGTGGCTCTAACACATAAAAATCAATTTGCTGTCATGTAAGATGGTGGTTCTAATGTCAGAAAACGGGAAAAAGTTGAAGTACTTTTGACATCGTTTCATGCTTCTTTATTCAAAGCTGACACAATGTCCTGAGGTCTTAGGAAATGTCTGTCTGCGGGTTTTGTTATGATTACCCCAGGATTTCAATACTATCACAACTTGTTCAGTCTTATTCAAATCGACTAGTCCTTGTAATTGAAGTTATCTATTGAACTATTGGTACAAGGGTTTTGCTTCCTTACAATTGCTAGAAAGATTGTAATGTCTAAAAACAGATGAGTTTGTATTGGCAGAAAACCAGATGACTTCCTCCTCTGGAAACTCTAACATTGATGCACTTTGACTCTTAAAATATACACCAGTCCATTGGGGAAAAAAGTAGACCGTTGTAACAGATTTTTAAGCTTTTGAAAGGATGATGTCACAGGATGGCCAACCCTTGGGTGACAACTCTAGTCTAAACTTTAGTAAGTTTTAAATATTTCTACACAAGATCTCAGAAAATTCTTGAAAGTTCTTATATCAATAAAACATTTCATCAAGATTCTTTGAACATGAAAACTATCAGTGTAACCATATCAGTATTCTAATAAAAGTCCTAATCACTGCATTAAACAATATATGTATTTAGAAGTGTGACATAACCACTTTGAATACTTAAACTACAAAAAATTTCAAGGGACACTATACCATTCCATTTCCCACTAGAATAGGAGATGACACTTTGTATAAGAGTAAAATGTCACATTCAGAGGGTTTTATAGAGCTATTCTAAGTTTTTTCCCATTTAAACTCTTAAAACAGATATTTTGTATTTTAGCCTTACATGTTTGGGAATCCAAAAAGAAACTCTGATCTCAGCCTACAGTTGTCAGGGAGATGATCTGACTCAGTTCGCTCAAACACTGACTCATGTCCAGTCAGCCATTGTTAGTGATTACCACACCCACATAAGGTGCTCTTAATGGCACCAAGAACAATAAAGCCTACACATACGCGCATCCCACACTTGTTACTGTGCTTGATGCTCTCCCACCAAACATGTTCGCATAGGTGTCTTCTTCTTCTTACATTGTGGCGCATGAGTGAGCCAAAGCTTGGGAGTTTGCTCATTTCAACCAAAGGCCCATGTGTGAGTTTATGGCCACTAAAGTTGTCCTGTCCTGTCCTTGTCTCATTATCTCAAGCAAAATAAAACTCATGAATCATGGCTGAAAGAGTAGGGAGAAGGAGCAAGACAAGATCAGAGAAAAAGAACGAAGAGTAGCTTGGAGAAAGGAGATATCTTTTAGAAGCATTTGTTCCTGTTATGAAGCAGTTTTGTTGCAATGTCAAGTAAAGTTTACTCGTGGAACACCTTGAGGAGAAGAAGCAAAGGCTTGAAAAGAAACAAAATGTATGCATTTATGGCTGCCAGATAAGAGATTGTTGGAGAAGGAGAGTTTAAAATAAAAATGTTATTGAAATAAAAATTAATTGCTCATTACTATTAAATATCTTTCATTTTCCTTTAAAAATTTATTTATTAATGTGAAACATTTAAGTAATTTTATTCCTAAGAATACAAGTTATATTTTTGGCCATTTTTATTTAATTTCATCCATGTTTATTATTGAGAACCACTGCTCTAGCAGATCAAATTGACAGGAATAATTTATCAGAGGATGCCATTTTGAGTCATTTGGATGATATTTTTGAAATGATCCCAGGCCCAGCTCTAAAGACTTCGGTGCTGTCCGACATAACCACCGGAGTTATTGCGGATATGTTTTCTGTGTCATGGAAGAAGGGCAGAAGTCGTTTTATACCATTATTGAATTTAAAGGCCGTTGGATTTTGTGTATGGCTTTATCTAGATGCTTATAATATTGGAAGAATATTTTGGGCTTTTTTATGCTTCAAACAGAATTGTGAAAAATCAATATGATCAATTCTTTTTACATATTCAAAAAGTTGTTGTAAAACAACCTGCAGCACCTTTGGTAGGACTAGAAAAAGGCTAATAGACCTATAGTTGCCTTTTCCATTGAGGCTTTTAAAATGTAATGTTTAAAATGTTATTTATCTGGTAATTGACCGGTTTTAATAGAAATATAAAAGTTGAGAGGATGTTTTTTTTATGACTAGTGTCTAAATGATCTATCTTTGGGATAAATGAAAACCCTCAAGAAAAGGGAAATAAAAACACTCCAGTATCTTTATTTTGTTTCTTTACAGAGTGAAAGCAGTCCTGACAAAACTAGCATTCAGTCAGATGATGAGCGATGGGACACGCCACCTCCAAAACCTCCTCGCATTCGCAGGTAAGCCTTCTTGCTGTTTTTGTTTTGTTTTTGTTAATATTATTCCAAATAAGCTAAACTCAACCAATAAATGGTCTGTTTAAAGTAGCTGAAGAATAAACTGAGCCCCATTCATCCTCAACAAAGGTAAAAGAACAGGTTCATCCCCAGGTTGATGAGTAGGTGGCACGTTGTTCAACATAGCAGAGGTGGTGTTTTTTGGTGGAAGTATGTAAAAAAGAAAAAAAAAGTCACAGTACAATAAGTTTTTGTTGGTCATGCAATGAATACATAACCTGACCAAAGAGAAGCAATTCCTGGCTCCTGTGCGCTAGATCAACCCACAGATACAGTCAGCCTTTGGCTTGAGTAAGCTTTTGTTTGGCTGTTTACGGCTACCGCAGGCGAAGTTGTATCTGTAAATCATTTTTGCAACTCTCTGCAATACTGTGCAACTCTACATAACGTTGAATATAACACAACCCAAGGGAAGTTAAAGGTTTCATCTTGTCATCTTTGTAAACAGTTTTTTAAAGTATATCCAGGCGCTTTGTTTCAGACAACACTTTGATATATTTTATATATAAATACATATAGTTGTCCTTATTTTAAATTCCTTTTGTTTCTTTTTCAGCTTGTTTTTTTTTTTTGCTTATTTCTTCCCCCCCCTGTCCTCCCCTCAGTTGACATTTTTTCACTTCAGCTATGCAGTATGTGCCCATCAGGGGTTCTGCTCCACTTCTTACAGTCTATCCACAAAGTGCATAACCCTCCCCCCTTCACTTAATATATAACACGTGACAACTTTTTTAACAAGGTTGAAGGATGCCTCAAAGTTGCCTCAGCACTAAAGCTTTAATGTCTGAGAGGATGTCTTCTTGCCAGGAGGCAGTATATCATTTCATATCTTGTTACCTGATGTTTTGACAAGAAATGTTTGGTTTAGCACCATTTGCTGTGGTTGTTGTTTCTCTACTTGATCATTTATAGCGTTTAGTGTTTGCAGATTTAGCTGCAACAAAACAGCTTTGATATTTTAGAAAATGCTATAGTTAAAGCTGCACTCCGGAGAATATATTTATGTATCAGAGTTTCAATACTATGATGAAAGGCTAGTGCTCCACAACATTTGTTGTTCTTCCTAAGTCCTGTCTTCCTCCCACAGACCGATATGCATTTCACACTGACCGCCAAATCTTTTTAGCCAATAGAATTAAAGTTTCCGCCCTGTCGGCTGTCAATCAACTTACATGCGCATTTGCACGAACGTGTGATGATGAGGCCGTTCACACAGGCCGCTCCTGTTTAAAGTCACCATATTGGAAGAGAGCGTCAGCTATGGAGAAGTCGCTCACCTCTGAAATGTCCATAACAAAATACAATCGGGTTGTTCGATAGCTCTTTCTGCTTTCCTCTTGACCCGCTGTGACACCACAGGTGATGCTGGTTTCAGGCTTGCAGATCACGATAGTTTAATTCATTTCCATGTCCAAAGGGGAAAACTGTGTAAAAATGACTGAAATGAAGTGAGTACTTATAGGTATTGATACATAACTCATTTGGGACCCCAGAAGAAAATTTACCTGTTGATTTGTTGAGCAAAAAGTTAATTTTAGGAGAAATGTTATAGCTTGATCCAGCCTGAAAATACCTCATACAGACCAGAGATGAAAAACTCTGTATACCCAGTCTACCTGTAATTAAATGGTGAAGGGTTACTTTAGACAAAACATTTAATTAAAAGGATTTAAATTTATGACTTTAAAGATGGATGTATGGGAGGAACATTCTGGCAGCATTCAGGTTATTGTTTGTACTCTGTTTTTTATCAGCACTCCCATTATTTCTAGCAACTGTTTCACCAGGAATGTGTATACATTAGAAAGTAAAAGTCACAGTAACACCCCATATCTTGTTACCCGAGAAGCTTCACGTTCACAAACAATTATCTCAATGCTCTGGCTGCTGTTTCCCTAGAGCTGTCTGACATCGCTGTAGCATGAATAGTGTTGTTTTTTTTTCATCCCTCACCCACGTTTCCTGCTTAGAAAAGATTTTTGGGGAAAATAGGAGTGCTCACTTCATCCTCTTTTATCTCCAATAAGTGACCACACATCAATTTAATAAACATCTTCTTCAAAGGCCTTTTTTTGTCAAGAAAATAATCTTTTTTTTTTGTTTACAACTAAAGGCTGTTACATCTACTACACCATCAACCGTTTTCAGAGGTAAAAAGAAATCAACCAAAGTTGAGTTTCATAAGTATGACAGCATCAAATCTATAAACACTTTTGCTTTCTCTTATCAAATTCAATCTGTTCGGCTCTGCTCTTTCTCTCTTTAATTTTTCCCTTTTTTTACCAACTGGTTTGATGGGAAACATTTTCCAGAGCTCCTAATTTTAGGAGGTAGCTTTAAGTGCGCTGTTTACTAAAGCGTTTCTTTCCTGTTCTTATTAAAACACACAAATTTGAACTTTGAGACGTGGCCAAGAGAGCAAGATTTCCTGGAAGTGGGACAGTTGATGGTATTCTGGGCGTCTCTTATGCCTCTTGTCCTCCTAACGTCTCAGTATCCCTCTTCTGCCTCTGAAGAAGTAATGTGAAGAATTTATTTAAGCCTAATCTGCTGATTGTACAAGCTATTTTTATCCAGATAAGCCACGTTCTACCAGCCACACTCCCATTAGGTCACTTTGGTGTGTTGTGTGTGTGTGCGTCTGTGTGTGTGTGTGTGTGTGTGTGTGTTTGTTTATAGGAAATTATAGTGGTGTGTGTTTCAGAGAGATGGAGGGAGATACAGCAGGAAGTTTAAGAGTGGAGTCATGGCTTTGTCACGTGTTTATTTATGCACATTCTGCTTCTAATCCTCAAAAGCTCTTCAGTTTTAAATCGGAATGTGTTTCCAACATCTTGATTATGAAGGAAAGAGACTTTCCTCCTTGTCTAGCCCTTCAGAATGACGGAGCGACCTAAATATCTGTGGTTTGCATGTACGACTTGCCACTTTTCTTGGTTGTCAGTGTGAATCCACCAAAATGCAACCAGGGACAAGCACATGTCTTTCTAAGCTCCTCATCTAGAGCATCTATAAAAGCGTGCGGGAAGAAACTGTGCCGGCGTTTAAAATGCAACATGTTCTCTAAGGAGACCTTAGCAGAGGAGCTGGATAAAATAACACGCAAGAGTTATTTAACAGACGCTGTCTTACTATACTGGAGGAGAACTGTTTTTAATCTTATTATAAAGTGTTTGAATCCTCCCTCACTGCCAAGCCTTCTTCTAACCTTTTAAGCTGATGTTCTCAATTGTTCTAAGGTTTCTGAAACTCTTAAGAAGCTAGCATTTTAAAATAGCATCTTAAATAAGTTTAAAACTCTTGCATAGCTCTGTAGATGCTCACATTTCATCGTGCATGTGTCTTGGTTCAGCAGCTGTTTTTGCCTGCAGCCTCCTCTCCCTCTTTGTTCTTGCTGCTTGCTTTTTTTTACCTGTGACTTAATAAGTGTTGGTTCACCCCCCTTAGGAATCATTCAAGTTTCATCTCATGTAGTCTTATATTGCCAATTCAAATCCCCAATAGAAGCAATCAGCACCAGCGGGAGTCGTCATTGTTGTTGAGTATAATTTTTGCCTGTTGAGGCAACAAATATGATAAAAACGAGATATCCTCCTGGGTGTTTTTTCTTTATTAAAGAAAGCAAAAGGATCATGTTTAGCCTGATGGGCTACAGTTGCCAATAGGTGACTTGTGGGAGGCAGCAGGACTTTGTTGTAATTAGAATTACTCTGCACTTCTGCACCACTTGCAGCAAAAACAAAATTTAATGATGGCATGTTCTGGTGTTACTGTATTTATAAAGGAAAGCAGACCTCTCATGGTCTTACTTTATTCAATGTTTTCAGCCTCGGCGTACCTCTGCTCAGCACCATACAGACACTGTTCAGATCACAAATAAACAATACAGAGCTCAACAGTTCACAGCCTCTTTCAAAGAATAAGCCAGTGACAGCTGTACTCCAGAACTTGGGCTTAATGACAAAGGCTTTTATGGGTCGACTGCCGTGCTGAAGAAAAGGAAATCCCCTGTGCTTCTAGCCTGTCTGACTTTCTGTCTGTCTGCCTTTGATCCACGCAGCATCATGTGCAGTCACTCCTGCCTCAGCTCTTGCCTCAGTCATGTGCTCTTGAATTAGCACACCACCACATCCTTTCGCTGTCTCTCTGCATCGCTGCCGTTGCATGCGTACCAGCATGTGAATGCCTGTTTTTGGGGAGTGGAATGATGTCTTGGTGTGTGACTTTGTATCGCGATTCACACTTCACACTATGTGCATCTGAATGTGTGCAACACATAAGGCTCTGCAGATGTACTTGCACTTTTTAATTGCTAAAAATTTTTTTTTTTAAGTTACAGTAGGTTACTATCCATAAATCTACGGTTTGTTAAAGACAAATTGAACTTTAGAAATATGATTTAAAGTCTGTTTTCAGTTTTGAAAGAGAAAAATCCATAACATTTGGGGTAAAACTGTCTGTGAGCCGAAGACTGAAATCTGGGAACGTGTAATTTGTCTCAGCAGTGCAGCTCTGAAGTTTACTGCCAGACTTTTTAAAATCCTGCCATCTAGTGGTGATATCACTTTGCAGACGTCTTGCCTTTCCTGTTAAGTAGTTTGTGAAATAAATGGACGATTTCTTTGTCTTTTTGACCAAAGAGGAATCATTTAACTCCCCTGTGTTTTTGCCTAGTTCCCAGGTGGAAGGCGACGTTAAGGAGGAGATTCTCCAGCCCCCTGAAGCTCACCCCGTCCCCCCTATTCTCACACCATCTCCCCCGTCAGCTTTCCCCACTGTCACCAACGTACGGCAGGATAACGACCGCTACCATCCCAAACCTGTCATACATGTCCTGGATACCACACAGCGTAGCCTGAAAGAGGTAACCTGGGAAGCTAAAATATACTGGAACCACCGGTATTTAAACTGGCATCTGTGAAAATTCATAAAATCTATTAGAGAACATAGAATAACAGTTAAGTTAAATGTATGAAGCTTGGTTATGTTGGTGCTTTAGGTAATTTTATGTTGAACATTAAACTTAGTTTGACGAGCTTCCTTTTGTATCCAAAATCAAATTAAATGTACCTAAGGGTTTATTTACTCAAAGATCTTTGAATAATAAGTGATTTTAAAAACAAACAAGCAAATCCCCTCAAGCCCTGATTCACATCTCTTTTCCCACACGAAGCAGCTTTCTACTGTGGCTCAGTTTAAACAAGAAAATGCGGAAACTATCGTGTGCAAATCTCATAAACTCCTTGAATCCGGTAAGAAAACACCAGAGGCAGGAAAACCATTATAGTTCAGTGTAGAGGTCTGTTTATAATAATGGTAATGAAAAATGTTTTCCCCTTTTTCAAGTAACTGTTGTCTTGATTTGGAGCAAACTCCCCATCACCAAACTGTGATGGGGAGTATCACAAATAACTCAAAATGGGAAGCTATAATCAAAAACAGGATTCCTATGCTTTGTGGAAAGGTGTGGAATTTGATTTAAGTGTTTTGGAGAAATATAGAAAAATAAAGTTTAGGAAAGTATTTTTATATCTTAGATTTTATTCCCTTGGCCTTTGTTTAAATATGACAATCATCCATACCTTTTTCCAACGATTTTTCCATCCGTCATGCTTTGTTTGCCCATCCATTCATCCCTCCATGCATCAGTTTATTCATCCGTCCATCCATTCATTTGTCCTTCTGTTGGGTCCTTCATCCCATCCATTTTCCTTTTTATATTCGTCCATCTATCAAATGGTTCATCAATCTGTCTGTGCTTTACATGTCCATCTGCCCTCCTTTGAGGCGGTGGTCTTTCCAGATTCCATATCTGACCAATGTAGAAATATCTCACTGGGAAATGTTGTGTTCCCTGAAAACTTTGGAATTGTGTCTTTAAGTCTAGGAACCATGTGAACCATATTTAATTCTTTATTTTACATCAATAAAGCAAAATTCAATTCAGTGTTACATATGTAGCACCAGATTAACCGAATAACCAACAAAATAATATCTTAATGAGATACAGTCATGAATACAAAGCTGCTTAGTTTTTGTTCTTAACTGTTTTTTTGTCTTTAAACCCGACTGACATAATGTTTACAGTTTTTTTTTAAGGTGTAAATTTTGAAAAAATTCCTATAAAACAGAGCAAGTTATAGAATTAGAAACATTTGCTCAAATGATGAACTTATTTATGACTACCAGTTTAAATCCAGGGTTGTTTCATCCCATATAAAATAAAATAAATCAAAGGTTGTTTGGATGATTTTCCTTTTGGGATGGAGATCACATGTCTCATTTCTTGCTGATTACAGAACGAAGATGGGAACAAGCAGAAGAACAAGTCCGAATCCAGTCTAAATAAACAAGCCAGCCCGTCACAGCCGAGAGATCTAAATGTACAAAGTCAAAATCAGCAGACTCAGGTCTCACACCTAGATCTCAACGACAACTACAACAACAAATCTTCCTCAACGTCGACAAAGTCCGAATCGGGTCAAAGCCAGGCTCAGACACCTTCCTCGCCCCTCTCCCCGGCTGTCGAATGTTGCGGCCCCCCTCGGATCGAGAGGAAGCTCAGCATAGAGATTAAAAAGGTGCCGTTGCAGGAAGGACCTCGTAGCTTCGACACGTCCTCCTCCATGGGAGCCAACAATTCAACCAACAGTAGCTCCCAGCTGCAAAGAGGCCATGCCTTCAAGGCCCGTTCCGGGCAAACCCTGCTGACGTCGAGCTCTTCGCAGTCGGAGGACTCCGGGACAGAGGGAGGATCAGGCGGATGTGGAGAGAGCCACTCCGACGAGGCCATCCTAACCAGACCAAACCACCTTCCTGTGACGAGCGAAGACAAGGAGAAGACGCAGGAAGTGAAACCCGGCCATGCGGCATGGACACATTCCTGCAACAGCCCGGAAAAACCTTTCCCCAAGACCTCCTCGTCCTCTTCCTCCTCAGACAGAGCCGCTCCGTCGTCGTCTTCCTCGTCCCACATATCCTCCTCCTCATCGTCGTCCTCCTCCACTCCTGTCAGGACTGCCCTTAGTTTTACCAACCCCCTGCACTCTGATAACTCGGATGAGGAGGGGAACGAGGAGATGTCTGAAGTGAAGGAGAGTTGTCATAAAAACGTCTCCATGGCGACAGCCTCTGTGACCGCCTCACCTCGCCTCGAAACCCAGCAGTCGGTCAGAAAGGTGCTGCCCATGTCTATTGCAGGACAGACCACCCCATCACCCGCTGCAAGCCCAGCAAGTACGTCAAACTGCTGCTTTCACCATCCAATTCCTCTATTAATCGAATGTATTTAATCCTGACAGCCTGTCCCTTTCACTCATCCACACACACACATAGTAAAACTGTGTAGTAGATCTTATCTGTCAGCAAGGCATCAGACAGACCAGATGCTAATGATGCCAAAAGTATTCATATCCTTGAACATTTTCACACTTTCTCACATTACAAATATAAACTTTATTCTATTAGTATTTGGTGTCATAGACCAACTCAAGTTATTGCATAGTTATTAAATGAAAGGAAAATGAAACGTGTCTGAAAAGGTAGTGTGCATTCCTCTACCAGCTTTTCACGTCTAGAGACCGGAGTTTTAGTCGTTTCTTCCTTACAAAATGTCTGTCAGACTGGATGGAAAGCATCTATTGGCATCAATTTTGTTATGCCACAGATTCTCTACTTTATTTAGATCTGGGCTGTCCAAAATATAACGTTTTAATTCAAAATATTATATTATAGCTCTGTCTGTATACTCATGTATATATTGTCCTTCTTAGAGGTTTTTTTTCAGCCGCTAACATGTTTTTTTTTCTGCTGTATTTTGCTTCATCTGTCATCATTTACTCTGAACAGCTTCCCATCCCATGCTTTTGAAAAGCCTCCCCACAGCATCATGCTGCCCCAGTCGTGTTTCATTATTGGTTTTCAACCACGCACAACAGTCTTGCATGTAGATTAGAAAGTTTGTCTTTAATCTCTTGCAGTTTGAACTGTGCATTTTAGATCAAATTATAAGAAAATATATTTTTATGATTTTGATATTTTTTTGTTTTAAAACGTAATTTTCCTTTCACTTCAGCTATGCAGTACTTTTTTGTTGGTCAATGTTCTAAAATTCTTCAAATTTGTACTTCAGTTGCTACACAATATGGGAAAATTCAAGGCACTGAAAATGTCAACACAAACTTTTACCCAAGTTTAAGAGGAAAAAAAGATCACTAAGCACTAGGAAAACACACAAGTAGAGGGAACAGCGCATTACTCTGATATATTACCCCATGTGTCTTTTTTAAAAGCATGACTCTACTAATTGGTTTGGTTCGCAAGGAATGCTGCAAACATTCGCAGCCAAACAACTATCCAAACCTCCTCCTCTTCCCCCTCGTCTGTGGTTGTCCAAGTGATTGGATTTGGGAATGAGACAAATCCTGTGGTTGTGTGTGAACTGCGTATGCATGTTAAATGGCTCAGGATCAACACTGCATGATACTGATTGGTGCCACATTTGTGCTCAGTGGGGCTGAACAGAGCAGTGCCACACTGTCTGCTTGTTTGTCCTCCACTGTCAGGACCGTGACTACAGGATGAGGGTTTAGTCTTTCTGTGGTTTTGAAGGCTGATCTCATGTTGATATTCTGTCAATTTAAGATTCTGGTTCATGGCGCCGGAGATGGTTTTTCTCGCTGTTGTAACGAGGGCTAATGTGGTTGAGCATTTTGGCCTGCTTCGCTTTCTGGCACTCATTTAGGCAGTGGCAGTTTTATCTACCCCTGGCTAACGGCTGCTGTTTGATTGTCGCAATGATCTTATGGCTGCTTGTTAACGAGGCGCGCTGAGCAAACTGCTGCATTGTGGTGGCTGGACAACAGAGAGCGGGTGGTGGCTGCTTGTTTTGTTGGCTGTGTTGGGAATAAACACTTATTTAGGTGCACAATGCGCATGGTGCAGATGTTTATGGCTACAACAAAACAAACTCATTCATAGTGAAAACACTTCATAATTAAATTCACTAACAATAATTAGAAGATGAAAGTAAGATTAAATAAAGATGCTCTGTTTGGGCTTGAGGAAAATAAGCTGGCACAAGAGTTTCGGTGTCAACCACTGCTTTTTAAGTCATGTCTAAAGGGGAAAATCTTTTATTTTTTAATGCAGCAATTTTTCTAAAGTTTATCCATGTCTCAGCATGGAAAACCACTGAAGCAAAATTTGACTTTAAATCTACCAGTATATATTTTTATCTTATTAAAGGTGATTTACTTGATTGAAATATGTCTAATTATCATGATTAGTATGCACAGAAGTGCTTTCAAGTTTAACGTGGGGTGATAGGTTGACAGCGTGATAGTAAATCACCATTTACATCAGCAAAAGTAACTATAAATTATTGTAAATATTGATCCAGCTCCAGTGGACACATGTTTTAACAATTATTAAACCTTTAAACCAGAAATTGTGACTTTTAAATTACTGTTGAAAATTTTTACTCATTGAAAAAATTCACTGCAGGACCTAAATACAACTGAAGCCTGCATATTGTAGTATATGTAATATAAATATTAAATAAATATCAAATATACTACAGTTAGGTTTTATCTGTCTTTCTTGTTATTGGTGTGGAAACTTTTAAGCATGTATTTTATTTTTTTTTGCCTGCACATCTGGGGTGACATGCAACTGTTAAGACACTCCAAACGGACTCTTCACATCCATAACCAAAACTAGGGATGCACCGATATAAAAATTTGGGCCGATACCAATGTCCGATATTAATCCCGCTGTTATGGCCGATAACCGATACGCACCTATATGGTATATTTCCCTACACTTTGAACACCGTGGAAATTCAACCACACCATCTACATCGCTTCTCTGCTTGAGTGAGTTAAACTCCGCCAGATTCCTGCACCGCATCACTATCGCTGTAATATGACCAAACAAACACCACATGGATAACACCCCCCCCCCCCCCCCGAAACACAGACAAACGTCAAAAAGATGGAAATAAATAAATCGGTTGTTAATATCGGCCCTCTGTTACTTATCGGACCGATGCCGATATGTTAAAAAACGATATATCGTGCATCCCTAACCAAAACTAATGAAGAACTGAGCAGTGTTTTTCAATATTAAAGTAATTAATTGCTCAATTTTACATGCATTTTTAAGTAATAGCTGCATAGAATAGCGATAAAAGTGTTTACAGATCCAAAACACATTTGTTAAATTGTAATTTACAAAGAGAGACAAATAAATCTAATTTTACATTTAAAGCTAAATATGTGAATTACTGTTATTTAAGCTTCAGAAACACAGCTAGAACTTGTAGAAGGTAGGAAAAGTGATATTGATGGAGAAAGTTACCCCCTGTATAATCACTGTGTAAATCTTCTACAGTGAAAGGAAACGTACAAAAACATGTAGATATTATTTGATTACTCAGTCTTTTAAAGATTACAATGTCACAATCTCGTTGGATATGTTGCAGTATTAATTATATTTGAATTAATTATATCGTTTGCCCTCTGACCTCTTAACCCAGACTGCTGGGACAGTGACGACTCCCCTCCCCCCCTCCCTGCGAGAACCCCCGAGTCCTTCATACTGGCCACAGGTGCGTTTACAAGGTCACCATCTTCAGGTGGGCCGCCAGTGATGCAGATTTACTGGGTTGCCTCCGCGCTATCGGCCCTTTTCCAAAGGTGGATGGATCTGTGAGGTTGAAATGCAAAGAAGAGATTAGATGTTTAGCAAAGATCCAAGTGGTTGGCAGATGTTTTGTGTATTCAGGCTGAAGGTGTTCTGTGGTTAGTTTTAGAGCTGTGTATAAAAACTTAATGATATGATGTGATGTGGCAAGAAGAAAGTATTCTTGGATGCTTTACCAGTGTTGTAACACTAGAGGGCAACATTGACCACAACTTCAATGTAACACTTTTTCACATTTGATCACCTTAAACTCACATTATGTGATTAATCAACACAAAGTAGGGCATCGTTATGAAATAGAAGGAAAAAGATACAAAGTTTAGGTTTTTTTCTCCCTAAAAAAATAAGAAAAAAATTGGCATACAGTTGTAGTTTTACTATGTAAACCCACCTTTTGCTGCAGTCAAAATGTGGGTTTTGGTGTTAAAAAATGTTTTTGTTCCTGGACTTAATTACTTTTTTTGTTACCATGTTAAAGACACAAATCTGTATTTCTGTAGAATAAATTTCTTCATGCTGTGATTTTTATGTACTGTTAGTTGGCATCTATTCATCTTAATTTGTGGCATCAAAAATGTAATTCTTGTCAAATCTGTTTATTACTTAATTTATAAACTGCCATTTCATAGCATTTTTACCTAGGCCTTCTTTGATATGGATTTTTAAACTGGACCTGTGGTCCTGGTTTAGCTGCAAAAGGTATCAGAGATCACAAACTGCTTGAGAAAATCTGCACTAAGTGTGGTATAATTCACTTTAGATTTATTACGTCTAGGTTTAATGTATTCTGGAATAGAGCTGATCATAGTTGGTGGATAACAATAAATTCTTCTAAGGAGATGTTTTGCACTGAGATGTCCAGACTGTTTTTAAAAACTAAGTCTGGAAAAGTGTTGAATTTTGATACGAAAAATGTGAAGGAAACCTGATTACAGGTACACGCCTTTTGGGGATTGTCTTAGGTAGCGTTGCAAATCAAGAGACATCTAGAGATCTCTTTTTTCTTAATGTGCCCAACGCTGTCTCAGTGTTTTTGATTTGTCTTTGTAACTGATTCTTACTCTTTCTCAGATCCTCTGGAAGTGAAAACATCAGCCTTAGCTGAATGGAGCTGCTCGCAAAAAGGTACAAACACTTTGGTTGACCTTGATTCTCTCTTTCCTTTCTTCTTTATCTTACTCCAGATTGCTCAAAGAGGTGAGCAGAGATGGAAGTAGAACTTTAAAGCTTTCATGAATTAGCCAGTGTGCGATAATAGTGACAACAGTAGTCAGGGGCAGCTGTTAAAGAAAGACGGTGAGTAAAGCAGATAAAGAAGAGGGAGAGATAAAACAACTCTGCAGAGAGGTGCAATAAAAATGACTGCTGTGAGGATTGTTTAATGATTGTTAGTGCCAATTTATTCCTTCAGTGATTTTGGTGCAGGTCTGCAGCTTCATCTAAAGGGAATTAATGTTTGACTTGGAAGTGTTTTTACTGAATGCAAATTTGATTTTCTTTTTAATTTTAACAAAATCACAAGATTTGTTTCATGTAAGGATGTCCAATCATGTCCCAATCCGATACTGCTCTGAGATATTTTCTCCCAGCGGGAGAATTTGCTAGACAGCTTTCTTTCCCCCCCATTTTTGATTTTGCTTTCATATAACAGCATAAAAATGTTTATCTGATAAATGTTTTGTAATCATATATTTATGCACAGTTTCACCTGAATGGTCTAATGAGTTTCTACTTTAACCTACATTGTGTTGTATTGGACCCAAAGGTACACAGAAACATTGCATCTGAATTGAAAAATTACAATTTATTACAATTAAAACTCAAACATTCTTGATTAGCTGACTTGAAACCATAAAAAATGTAATCATAGGTTGCAAACATGATTATTTAAAGATAAAATTCGATATAGTTAAACTATATAGATTTATTTGCCCGTTTTTATTTTGTCACCTGCAACACTTTAGAAATCAACATATAAAATATAACCTAAAACAAATAAAGAAAATCACTAGATCCATTTTTTGAAGTAGTTATAAGAGTTTTCTGATCTATCTTAAGATGAAAGGTTAGGGAAAAAATTCTAAATATTGACCCATTCTGTATTTATAATTTCAAGTAACTTCCAGTTTGGATATTTTTGGAGCTCCCACCTTGATCTCATCATCTCATCAACTCTTGTATAATATTACATACTGTAGAGATGGTATCAGGTGATTTGATTGATACATATATTGAAACAAATTGCAACCCTCCCCATCTCCTCCCATTGAACTTTACACTTTTATTTTCTTTTTACTTTCAGATTAGACTGATATACAATACTGTGCAAAAGTTTTAGGCAGGTGTGGAAAAAAGGCTTTAAACAAAGAATGCTTTCGGATGTATAAATAATGATTGTTTATTTTATCAATTTACACAATGCAAAGTGAGCAAACAAAAGAAAAATCAAAATCAAATTTGGTGTTACTACATTTTGCCTTCAAACCAGGATCTATTTTTATATGTATACTTTTGGTCAGGATTATTGGTGTTGTCAATGCTGAGAAATACAGACAGATACTTATCCATCATGCAATACCTTCAGGGGGGCGTATGATTGGTCCCAAATTTATTCTGCAGCAGGACAACAACCCCAAACATGCAGCCAAAATCATTAAGAACTATTGATATTAAGAAATATTGATTTGATTTAGAGTTCTCTTTTGTTCATTCACTGCTTTTTGTTGATTGATGAAAACAAATAATTAAATCTTCCCTTTTTGAAAGCATTCTTTGTGAACAGCTATAATCTGTCGACATTTTCTCAGAAACACCCATAGCGCCATGTCATGCTCCCACTGTTAAAATGCGTCTTTTAATGCAGAAACAGGCTAACATTAGCGCCTTTCCTCTCCTTTTGTTTTGACGTCATATATCATCTTGTAACTTAATTCAGTGTTTTCTCAGTAAATTATGTACGGAAGAACTTACAGAGAAAGTCCTTCTCCTGCTTCAGAAACCTAGCGCTTTCCTTAAAACATTCTAATGTTTAATCACAAGCGTTTCAGCTGCTCTCCATGCAGCTCTTCCCAACACCAACAGCTGCTTGAGGATATTTGAAGCTACAAAGTGTAAAGCATGTTATATGACAGACAGGTTAGAAGCTTCAGCAGCTAATAGTCTTTCACTGTGAATGTCATTGTAAATGTTACAAAAATTGATTGATTGATTGATTGATTAGACTTTATTTTGTTGATCTAAAGCCTAAATAATAATTCTGCAAGCCAAGTGCATGAAAGCATATTAACACTATGGACGCAGCTGACATAAAGCAAAAAGTACAGCAAGAAGAGGTATTGGGGTCGTTTAAAAATGGCTTGATCAAACCTCTGCCAATAATTGAGATCGGATCAGAATATCTCCATATAGTTAAAATTATGTTCCACAGCCAGACTTTTAATTCCTATTTATCTGCTGTCATGTGACTTACCTCCTTATAGCAGCTTTGTTACATTGTGCAGTATTTTAAAAAAGAGAGTATATTCACAGAAGCATGAGGGTTTCCATTACAAATATTTGTTTTAATCCACATTTGAGGTATTTTTATAAATCTCCAAGCAAGAATAATGCATCTAAAGCTCGTCAAAAATATTTTTATTTGCAGGTTTTAATTAATCTGTCTGGGGTTTTTTTTTATGTCCAGATGTTTCTGATTGTGCAAAGACATCTCCAGTGGTATCTGCATCGGATGGTGGCACAGCAGGAGTTAGCCAAGTAGACCTGGGTGGGTAAGTCTGCTGTCATCCTTCGTTAAAGCTGCTTAATATTTTACGTGCCAGTTTGTTCAGTGGTTTAAAAAATGATTCATATTCCTTTTCCACATTTTGGGATTTTCTGGGATTTTACAGACTGGCATACAGAATAGTAAAATAGTGAATTAGTATGTTTAGTTGTTTTTACAAATAAAAATATAAAAAAGGTTTGGCTTGGAGTTTTATTCACCCCCCTTTACTCCATTACCCTTAAAGAAAACCCAGTGGAACTCTTTGCTCTCAGAAGCAACCAGTCTTGTCTTCGCCATGCTAATGGGAGGATCGACGGAGCTAAAGCCAGGGAAATACTGGCAGAAAAACTGTTATGGCTGCAAAAGGCTACAAACAGACCCAAGGTTCACCTTCTAGCAGGACAGCGGTCCTAAATGTACAACTAGAGTTGTACATTAAAAGTTGTACAATAAAAAAAAAAAAACATATTCATGTTTTAGTGTGACCTAGTCAACATTCAGACTTCAATCAAATGGAGAATATATGTCAAAACATGGAAATTGATGTTCAGATGCACTCCATCCAATCTATTTAGCAAAGTTGGTGGAGATCCAACCTAAAAGACTTGCAGCTGTTGTTCTACAAAGTGTTAAAACAGCAGTTCTGAAAATGTATGCAAACCACTTTAGATTTATGTTTGCAAAAACATTTGAAAACCATGTATCATTTTTATTTTTGCATTACGATTTTTTACTACTTTCTGTTGGTCTGTCACATGAATTTCAGCAAAATCCTTGAAGTTTGTGGTTTGTGACAAAATGTGAAACAGTTTAAGAGGTTTAAATTATTTTTGCAGGACCCAGGCTGGGTTTCTATTAGCCTAAAGGAAAAAGAGTTGCAGAAAATGTTGCTGACTGACATATTTTTGATCTGTGGCATTGCCTTTGCTGAAGGGAAATCTAGCTTTGGACCGCATGTGCAGGAAATATTTGGCCTTAGGACCAGGCAGAACTTTGGGGGGGGGGGGACTTCTGGATGCTATTTATTCTGTCCAAATAAAAGCAAACCCAGCTAAGAGCCTTTCTCCTTTCAGGGTTCGGTAACCGCTGCCTTCAGCCCAAAGGCCCTCGAGGACCCCCTGTGGAGTGGACATGATGGAACGATCCATTCACCATCGCCCGTCTTTCCTTATCAGGATATGGAATCCAGACGGTCGGCTCAAAAAAACAGCCTGGCACACAGAAAAATAAAATAAAAGAAGCTGGCATAGAAACATTTATTTCTTAATTTTTCCTCCTCACATTGTTGACTTCTGTAGATGCTGACCTGGGATCTCTCTCTGTCAATGCTTACAGGATATTTTGTGTGGACTAAAAGAAGAGTCTTGTTTCCTCTTGGACACTCAGCGCAAACTTGCCTATTTCTTTTTCTTTCTTTTACACTAAATGAAGCATGATCTAAGAGTGACACTTAGAACAGTTTCAAGCCAAATGAGAAGAAAGTGACTTCATCAGGAAAAGCTAGAGAGTTAGGAAGCAGATTTCGGTCCCAGAAGTGGCTTTTCTTGCCTCCCGCTGAACGAACAATCTTCAAAGCAAGCTTAGATAATCTTGTACTCATGATGCAACCTTTTCAGTTGGGTATGCAGAGGTTGCCTGGGTACTTTATGACTTCTTTTGTATTGCTGTCTCCCCATGTCTCCTCTTTCTGGTGCTACTTCATAAAAGATCAGGAAAGATACTGGAGCATTGTAGCTGAGGGTCACCACCATTAAATGATTCTTCATCTTTGCTGTTTTTCTATTGGGTTGTTCTATTTTCCGTTTTTATGCCCTTTTGTTGACATCCATATGCTAAGAGGATTCGGAAATTGCAGTGTTGAATAATTAATCCCCTTCACCTACTTTCAGAGAGTTTGGTTTTGCCCCTAAAAATTATTTGGAGTCGCCAATGTTGACAGAGTATTTCCTTTAATTTGCTTTAAGATTTCCCCTGCTGAGTCTCTGAAACACAAGTACAGAAAGGGCTTTTTCTCTGCTGAATCTGTCTCACCGATCGCCTAAATGTGCAGTAGTGGTCATGGATATAAAAACATAGGTTTGGAGTGCAAGTTTGATTTGGGAGTTAAAATTCCAAACGAGACATTTGCAAAAAGAAAAAATACATTGTGTATGTTTTAGAACTTAAAATCAAGAAATCTCTGTTGTTCTTTTTGTCTGCTCACATCAAGGATAAATAGCCTCTTCATCATAACGACTAACTCTAACCATCAGGATCATGAGAGAAGATGGACCGTTCTGTTCCTTATTCATTTTCCTTCCTGTTTCTGGCTTCTTTTGGTCTTGCTCTCGGATTTAAAGCACCAACCACACTTTTGCCACCCCCACCTCCCCTGTGCTTAAACCGAAATTATAAATCTTTCATTACAACAGCATTACCCTACACTGAAATCAGCTTTTTATCTAATATTTGGCATTCCTTCATATCAGTAAAAAAAACAAAAAAACAAATAGTTGTTTTGCTTTCAAATGTTCCCAGGATCTGTGGAAGAGTAATGACCCCACAGCATCACAGATCCACCACCGTACTTCACAGTAGGCTCAAAATGTTTTTCAACCTCTTCATTCTTTGCTTCACTCCAACCCCACCCTGACTGACTGATGTGAAAAAGCTCTGACCAAAATGCACAGATTCAGATTACTATGTAGGAGTTGATAAAAACTCTTACTAAATTATAAAAAAATGTAAAAGTAATTTCGGAAATGGTTGAGTTGCATTTAGTGAATTAGAAACTGGACCAACAGTGTGATTTTGTTTAAAACAATCTTAAAATTCATCCTGCACTGAATAAATGTACTAAATCATTTTTTCTCTCAAAATATCTCATTTAGAAACAGTTTCTCCAATAAAGGGTGAATATTTTATTTGCATTATTAGAACAACATTTCCACATCTTCACTGGGGGTGTCTGTGGCTCTGGCCAAAATTGTGCGTGTTACCGTTTTTCTACCTTTTCCCCTTTCTAAATTATGTCCTCACAGCCTATTACAGTACATCTCAGTGTTTCAGAGTCTGAATGTTACATTGAAACTGGGATTTGACGGAAATATTAAACTTCCATCTGCTCTTCTCTGCTAATCTCACACAGCCCAAGCCCTGTAACTGCCTCTGTATTGATGAGGTAATAATCCTATAAGACACCAGGAGCAGCAATAAAGACTTAAGGACTACTGCTCTAAATATCTTTTTTTTTTTTTTTTTACCGTGACTACACAGTATATGCATAGTTGTTTTTTTTTACTATAAAGAACTGTACAATGCAGTTTAGATATGTAATGTTTAAAGTTTCTTTTTGCTATTCTTTAAATATTTGTAATAACAGAAGATGTAAGAAATTCATTGCATGAGGGATGATGATGATTCCTCCCCATAGAAAATGTAAGTTATTCTCCTATCTATTTTGTTTTTCCTTATGGCAAGCATTTTCAGGGTTTCATTTTTATTGTTTTCAAACTTTATGGTTGACAGGTTAATACATGTTTTGATTGGTTGGCAGAGCAGAAAGCACAGACTGCCTACTGGGCCCTAAATGATGACTACAATGGCCTCTGAATAAGATTGTATTAATGATAATAATATTAATAATGGAAATAATAATTATTGTTTTTGTAAATGATATTTTGAAAGTTATTTTTGTACACACAGTTGTTTGTTGCGTCCACAGCGCCCCACATGCTCACTCAGCCTCTCCAATCTTATAAAGTCACCTTTTTTTCCCACTTATTTTTTGATTGTTTACTTACCTTAAGTCTTTTCATTTAAATGTTTCTTAAAGCTGTGATATTTTACTGATCACTTCAGTTAAACAGATCTAAGCTGTTGGCAGTTCAAAGTAAAAAAAAAAAGCAAAACAAAACACCACCAACAGAAAAGATAGGCTATTTAACTGTTTAGTTTCCTCATTTTTTCCGTTTTATCTCTCCACTCATTCAAGCAAACCTCAAACTCAGAAAGGAGCCCAACTGTGCCTTTTAAGAGAGACACCCTCCCCTCCTCCTCAACTTCGCCAATTATCATTAGACTAAAATGTGAGTTGACTCGCTTCCTCATTCGTCTGCTCTACCATAACACAAAAACACACACAAGACACACTCCAAATGTTTGTATGTTGCAGAAATCAATCAGTAAAGATGAAACTGAAGTAAACAGTATCTTGTTTGTTTGTTTTCATGCAAGTGACAAAGGTTTGTCAGTTGGATGAGTGTATGTGTGTGGGGATAGCAATAATTTTATAATAGAGAGGAGATGAGCTTTTAATAATTCACCCTGACTTATAAAGTAATAACGCTGTCTTATAAATTAGAACATGATAGCTGACTAATGGATCACAAATGAAGTTGAACTGTTGGAGGGACATTAATGAACATTTGTCATGAAGACACTATAGTTGGGTCAGTGTTACTATGTAGGCTTAAAAAAGGAAATACATTGTTTTAAAGAAAGCTCTGAAAAAACAAATTTGAAAAGTAAAGTCTGAAAAAAAAGTTTTTAATTTAACATTTTTGAACAACTATGATAAAAAGAAAACTGAAAACGCAAAATAAGCTGAGTTTCCACAATTTATTATTTTATATAAAGGATAATAATCTCTCTAGAGTTGACATAGATTTTTTTTATGATGCCCTATAATTTGATTTGTCACATCTAGGCATGGAGTGATATATGATTCTCACCTTATAACCTTCAGTAAAAATCACCAGTTTCGTGGTTGAAAAAAATAATACAGCATAACTAAGTTGAGTGATGTGTTTTGTATTTTATTTTGATTTTAATACAGATTTTAGCAAAAAAAAAGTTCAAGAATTTGCTAAGTTTTATCGTATTTTTCTTAAGCTTATCTATTATTTACCTATGCTTATTTTGTCATTCTGCTCTTTAAAGAGTAATATAAGTATAACAAGCTGGTTAACTAGTGCTCTGGCTTCTAGTCTGCACTCTGAAGCTTAAAAGTGTTTGGTTTGTTTTGTTTTTGCACCTAGAAATATTCCTGAAGTCCTATTTTGCTGTAAGATTGATTGTAGCAAAGCTAATGCACACTCATTAACTTAAGATCAGGGTTTTGAACTGGACAAATGGTCCTTAAACTATATGTTAAGATCAAATACATACCAATAATATTTTCTTAATTTTACAAACAAAAAGTTATAACAGTTAATTTCTTGTTGAATAATATATTTCAACATGTTCTAAGTATTTTGTGACACAGAACTGACTGAAGTTTGTCCAGTTCTTAAAGTGTATTTCATGTTTGTATTATTTCTTTTTCTTTAAAGGCAGCAAAACAAAAGTAATTTTAGGTCTGGAAAAAAAACTATTTTGAAATTGACAGTCTATGTTTGATTTAGATTAATTACACAGCTATGAATACCACTTTTAATGTGTGACTATTAGAGCAGAGGTGGTCGTTTTCATCACACTCTCCACACACACACACACACTATACTCTCAGGTCCAGGTTCTGTAGCCCCAGTGGAGCAACCAGACCCAGGAGATGGTCCCCTTTATTCTGGGGTGTAGATAAGCAGATCCTCCACCTTCTCTTCCTGGCCTCCAATCAAAGACCCCAAGTCTCTGTCCGCCCGCGCAAATGTGGTGTTGATGCGTGATGTGATAGAGTGCGTTTTAAACGGGGGTGGGGGTGGTGGTCCACCAATGCACCGAAGGCCACCGGGGCAGGGCTGGGCACTGGCACATGCATCAACCCCAAACCCCGGCGACATACCCACCAGGACCCAAGATCATAATCATAAAACACATGATCGCTTAGTGTTAAACAATGGGACTCTGACCCGCATGTTTCTTTAGAGGCAAGACTACACATTTGCTAATGGATGATCCATCTTTTTTTAAGTGCATTAAACTGCAGAGAAAAACTAAATCCCGTTGACATACATGGACAGAAGAAAAATTGCACTTGTGTAAATTAATATTTAATTTAGATTTAACTTAGCTAAATTGAAGGGTCTCTAACCTTGTGTTTTAGGGCAGGGTATTAATTTGGCATTAACTGCATATTTCATCAGAAACTCAGAAACCATTAACATTTCCTATTTGTGGTCATAACATACATTTAGAGGTTAAGAGGTGTGCTCTAAATGCATGGCTTAAACACTCTGATCTATGCTTGACTGATTAAGAATAATTTATAAAGCTATTAGAGTAATCTTACACAGCCCTCCCCAAATGTGCATCCGTGGGCACCAAATATAGATTGAATTGAGTGCACAGCGAAAGCAATATCACCATACCTTCTATTTTTTTGAACACATAGTAATACAGCGCCATGCAAGTTTTCATATTAACATTTTGTCAAAAAAAATGGATTTAATTCAGTGGTATCAAATTTAATGGGTCTGAAAGTTGCTTGATTAGTGAACAGTATATTTGTCTGTAATTACATTTTTATTCTGTGACAGTCTCAGACATTAGAGAACATGAGTCCACAAACTGCACCATTTTCCTTTCCACTACTTTTTGTTAGTCTATCAGATAAAATCCTAGTAAAATACATTTGAGCTTGTCATTTCGGGGGGAAAATGCAGTCAGGAGGATTGATGCAAGCTGTTGTCCATGCAAACGTCATCTGTGGTAGCACGATATGAATTTAAAATGTTAAAAATGGAGCCAGGTTGCTGCATTAACTTGGCCACCCCAGTCTCCCCACTGAGCACTTGAACATATTATGTAATGGTCTTATAAATATAACCAGCTACAGCTGAGTGTGTGTAGCTGTAGCACCAGGTTGCACTGCCATCTGAAGACACTGCAAACCATGTCATCTCTGTTTGAAACCATGTAGACGATACAAACCTTTTAGGAGATGCTGAATTTGAACACCAGTTCCGCCCCCTCTGGCTCGCATCAAATGATGATCTAATCCGCACCTCTCGAAGCTGGAAATTGTTTAATGTTTACAACTGGCTGTTGTCTGCTGATCGTTTGGTCCAAAAGCTTTGCCTTTTTAATTGAAAGTGTTTTCATTTCAGTAAATCAGAGCGTAAACAAAGCCAGAAGATGTACAACCTTGTTTAATAAAAAGTGAAGCTGATGGGCCCATTGCTGTATTAGATAAAAGACGGCAAGCTTATCTCTTTAATTACAATAACGAGAGGGGCCACATTTTGTTTCAAAAGGGTCATACTGACTTGATTAAAGCTACCTTCTTGTACCCACTAGCTTTTGTAAATGGCTGTTATCTATTCAGGGAGAAGAATTATCCAAACCAACCTCACCCTGTGTGAAAAAGTGATTGCCCCCTAAACTGGTTGTGCCACTCGCTAACGACTGCTGTTGGGCTTTTGCGATAACTGACAGAGACTTTTAAACCCTCTCTTCTTGGCACAATTGTTTTATTTCAGTCACACTACAACTACAGTGTTTTTAAGCATGAGCAACCTGTTTAGTATCCTTCCACAGCATTTGACTGTTGGTATATTTTTCTGAAATAATGTTTCATCAAGATATATTTAGGGAAATGTAAGATGAGCTCATTAGTCCCATATAATGGCCCTGTTGGTGTGATTTTTTTTTTCTGTTACCACCAACCTCATGTTGAGAAGTCAAGCTTTTAGGATGGGTCTTTGTAATCTTTGTTTTTCACATAGGACCAGGTTGGTTTGGATAACTTCCCCACCCCCTAATAAAATAAATAAAACTGGATTTTGCATCTACTTATCCTTATCTAATTTTGAAACTTGTTTGAAAATGGATAAATATAAAAAAAATGTTTACATGTATTATAAGATATAGTTTACTAAATTGAGTTTTGGTATAGTTGTAGTTGAGTCAAAATACATTATTCAGTGTCAAAGATGTTTTACTTTTTAGTTTTATTTTTGCGTTAACATATAGAGTATGGTATCAATTCAGTTTCCAATTCAGGTTATCTACTGACTGGCAGTTGTGGTCCATGCATGCAGACTCCAACCACAGCAATCCCTCATACTGAGCAAGCATGTAGCGACAGTGGAGAGGAAAAACTCCCCTTTAACAGGAAGAAACTTCCAGCAAAACCTGGCTCAGTACGAGCGGCTATCTGCCATGACCGACTGGGGTTCGAGAAGACAGAGCAGAAACACAGAACAAAGAGAAATTATGTAAGAGTACTTTCTATTTTAAAGAAAGTAAAAAGTTAACATGACACAGGGGAGGCTCAGTTACAGATCTCCCTCTCCAACTGGGCATTGCAACTAAGCAGGATACCAGACTAAGGAGAGAAAAACAGAAAAAAAAGTTCACAGTTGAAATAACAGCAAATAATACAACTGGAGAGTAGTAGAAGAGAAAATAGAGTGAAGAAAAGTGGTCAGTCTGTCCACCAGCAGTCTGAGCCTATAGCAGCATAACTACAGAGATAGCTCAGGATGACCTAAGCTACTCTAACTATAAGCTTTATTAAAAAAAGTTTTAAGCCTGGCCTTAAAAGTAGACCGAGTGTCTGCCTCACGGACTAAAGCTGGGAGCTGGTTCCACAGGAAAGGAGCCTGATAACTAAAAGATCTGCTTCCTATTCTACTTTTAGAAATCCTAGCAACCACCAGTAAACCTGCAGCCTGAGAGCAAAGTGCTCTGTTAGGAACATATGGAACAATCAGATCTCTGATGTATGATGGAGCTTGATTATTAAGGGCTTTATATGTTAGGAGGATTTTAAATACTATTCTGGATTTAACAGGGAGCCAATGAAGGGAAGCTAAAACAGGAGAAATGTGATCTCTCTTTTTAATATTCATCAGAATTCTTGCTGCAGTATTTTGGATCAACTTAAGGCTTTTAATGGCATTTTGTGGACTTCCTGATCGTAAAGCATTACAGTAGTCCAGCCTTGAGGTAACAATGCATGGACTAGTTTCTCAGCATCCCTTCCGGACAAGATGTTTCTAATTTTAGCAATATTATGGAGGTGAAAAAAGAAAATCCCAGAAACCTGTTTAATATGGGATTTGAATGTCATGTCCTGGTCAAAAATAACGCCGAGGTTCTTTACGTTATTAATGGAGGCCAATTTATACCATCCAGATGAAGTGGTTGAATAAGCAGTTTCTTTTTTAGAGCATCTGGTCCAAAGAAGACAACTTCTGTCTTGTCAGAATTTAAGAGAAAAATGTTTAGCGTCATCCAGGTTTTTGTCTTCCAGACATGCCTGTAGGTATCAAAAACCCCGCCCGCCGCTGTCAGCAATAACTTGGCCCCGCCCCCGAGCCTATACTTGTCAATCACGCATAGGCCCCGCCCCTTCGTAGCCTGCTTGCACGTCGCGGAAAAAAAACAGCAGCAGCCGCGGCCGTTGGGGAAGAGAGTAAATAGAGGGAGAAGCCTCAAGATGGCTGACTCACAGAGCTCTGTTCACCTCTCCGGAGCTGCGGCTGTTGCTACTTCTCCTTCCGCTGTAGTAGCCTCGGTGAAAAACGGACTCGGTAAGGCAACCGAGTCGAAGGGAGCCGCTGACGACCGCCCGCAGCGTCCCGGAGATTTTAGCCCACCGCCACCCAAGAAGGTCCGAGTTGAAGAGAGGAGCGTTAAGCCCAAGAAAGTCAGCAAGGACGGGGGTGATGGAAGCAACGGCAGCGGGAAAAAGAAAACCCAGCAGCTCACTAAACAGCAGAATTATAGTAGCAGCAGTAGCAGCAGCGCGGGTTTATGGAGCTTCAGCCCGGTTAAGACGAGCAGCAGCAGCAGCCCTCCGGTGCCTGCTACCGATGGATCCCAGCCACTCAAAGTCTTGAAACAGAGCGATTTCTTCCTCCACAAGGCGCCTTCCTCGAAAACCAAGTGTAAAGATAAACAGAAAGAGAGAGAGAATAGGAAAGGAGGCGGTGAGGAGAAAAAGAAACATAAACTGTTGGTGACCTCCGGAGTTGGGAATAATGCTACTAACAGCAACGACATTAAAGGGTTTAACAACGTTTCTGCTGCGAAGAGAGAAAATGGAGCTGTCCTGTTGCCATCACAAGGTAGGCCATTATAATATTTTTATATATTTAATGTCAGAACTTTCGGTCATGTTTCTAATAAGTAGGCTCAAGTTGTGCGCATTTAAAACCGCTTGGCTGATAGATTCAGCCATTTGAACATGTGGCTCTGACCCACTCTTTAATTTATCCCAGCAGTCCCGTTTTTAGCTCCTGTTTTAAAATCATCATTCGTGAAATGATATATAAACAAGCCACAAGACATTCGAACCCCCCCGGGTAATGTTTACAACATGTTTACTGTTTTTTTAAACTCAGTTTGATCGATGTGTCTACGGGTTGCGCTCTAAAATTTTTTCTTTTTCTTTTTTTTTGTCGCTCGCTCACCCGCGTGTGAACCCTCGAGCTCTAGAAAGAGCATCGGTCCGTCGCGCGACCTGGCAGTTGGAAAATGTAACCAGCCGCCCTCGTGCTGCGGCGGAATAATTATGTAATTACGACGTGCGTGATAAAACGTTACATCTTTTTGATACTAAAACGGCAATGAAACATGCCGTGATGAAGAGAGAGTTTTGAATGTCGCGCTGGAAGCCGAGCCGAGTTGTTTGTTTGTTATTTTTATTCGCTATGTTTTTTATTTCGAGCTGTGAACGCAGGAGAACTACACGCTCATTCTGTCAAAACAATATGACAGCCGCCCGCCATTATAGGCTAAGTGTTGTTTTGGTAGTGCACCACGCCCCCCTCTGTAACCCTAGGCTGTATGGAAGAGCAGTGAGACTGCGTCCTGGGCTGGCTTTAACAATTATAAATGTGGGGGGAAAATGCGTTACTTTTGTTATTCTCTTCATCGTTTTTTCACCTTAATAACGTTATAGTCTTGTTATCACGGTTAGTCTGTGGTGTTGGTTACATTTTGAGAAGTAACCATAACATCGTCTGTATGTGATTTAATCTCAGTATAAATAAAGCTTTTCTGTATTTGTTAGAGAGCATTAGTAAACAAATTGCTTCAAATCAAATCAAACTTTATTTATAAAGCGCTTTTCAAACCATAACAAAGCTTTTCAAAGTGCTTTACAGATTAAAAAGGACCCACAAGCCCCTTCAGTACACACCAAGGTATACAGGCATGCACATCAGGGATAATGCTTTGGAGAAGTTTAAAGCTGGATTACGTTAGCAACAATATCCCAAGCTTTGATAGACTTTTTTTAGTTCATCATCCATATATTGGGAAAAACATGGTCGTCCAGTTAAACTGACAGGCCAGAAAGTTGCCAAGAGACTCAGGGTAACTCTAACGGAGCTGCATAGATCCACAGCTCAGGTGGGAGATCTTTTGACAGGACAGTTATTGGTTGTTCACACCTCAAATCATGTGGATAAGGTGTTTTGGCCAAATGGGACCATGATTGAACATTTTATGCAATACATTTTGTTGGTTTATCACATAAAAATCCCTATCCATATAAAGTATGTTGCTGTTTGTGGATGTAATGTGAGAAAAACGTAAAAGGTACAAATATATTTTGGCCGGGTGTGTATTTTATTTTCTGTGTGTGCCTGTGTCTCAAAAGGACATTTTTAGTGCTCAGACTCCAGCGGGGAGATACGGTGGGCACATGTTGGTGTGTGTGTGAGCGCATGATGTCACCCTGTTCCAGTTGGTCAGTTTAAGAGGTCATGACACACTGTGAGCAGCCACTGCTGTCAAGCAGGATTGGATGTGTTATTGGCTATGTCTCCCTGAAAGGTTAGAATATAGTGCCGTAAACAGATAAAAAAAACACTTTAATATTGTTTAACGAACTAGCTGGCAGTACGTTATAGAACCACAGAATATTGGTCTGAATTATTACACATCTGTGTGTTCTTGCTTAAAAAATAAAGTACATGATTTACTTTAAAATATTCATTAGTTTTTCATTAATATTTTAGTTTCAGCATCTTCATTTCTGACCTGTCTAACAGTAATATTACTTCTACTGTTGTAGAACATTTCCTCAGTGGCCAGATGGAGTTTTAGCCTCGAGACTCAAAGGTTCAGAAACACTTTCTCGAAGCTCCACCGTGCTCTCTCACGAAGGGCAAGAATGTTCCTTACGAGGATCCAAAGCGGTATCAGATCATCAAGTAATATTATTAGTGTTCACGCTGTTCTTGGAGATCCTCAGGGTAAGTGCCAGGGAGCAGTGACTGCTGGTTAGATTTGGTCTTGGAAAAAGAAGAGGGTTAGTTTTTATTGATCTAGTAACGATAAATCCCAAGAATTAAATCAATGTTTTTTAGAAAGAACTTTAAGGAAAAACTTAAGTAGAGTACAACTTTTTTTTATTTACGAGAACATTTTAAACTACATCTACAATGTGATCTAATTGCTAAACAAAAAAGGAAATATTATTCCTACTGGTGCTGAATTAATATTTATCAATTAGAATTGTCACAATATTGTCACCAACAAGTTTTCTTTTATTGATTTTATTCATTTTTCTTTTACATAACAAAAATATAAGATGAACAGCTACTAAATTTAAGAATACATTCTGATAGGGGTGCACTATTTTGACAAAAAACCTAATTGCGGTTTTTCTGACAAATATTGCGATGCGATTTTCGATTTTTACTTTCGATACTTTTAAGTGCATAAAACTAAAATTATGAATGAAATGTATTGTTACTTTTACAACTTGACACACATGCGAACAATATACAATAACCTAAAAAATATTTATGTGGCCAAGGCCCTCTTCTGGCTTTTGTCTGCTGTTGAACCTGAAAAATCTCTAATATAAACTACATAGTGATTGAGGTAATGAGATTGTTCAATGCTTTGTGATTATTAAATACCTGAACCTAAATACCAAAGAATAAGACATAATGGAAATTAACTTAAACGGGTAGCTTAATTTTTTTTTTTAATCGACGAATCTTTGCCATTGAAAAATAGAAAATGAACTCTTATTAGATTTAGATTTACAGTTAGAAAACAAAATCTTCTGCAATCCACTGCCATTTACTAAACATGAAACTGTTATATTGCACACATTTTAAAATAGATGACAACAATTAAAAACAAGACCTTATCCAGCCTTCTGCAAGATAAGATGTAGTAACCTGACAGTAGGGTTGCCAACTCCCAGCAAAAAGAACAAGGAACCACCCCCCCACCCTCCACCTCATGATGCTTAATCGACCTAATCGACTTTAATTTAATGCACGTGTAAAACAAATGCACAGAAATGAATTATTTTTCTATAATAATTAAATAGATTCAGCATCTTTCTTTGACAGAACTGCAGACTGCACAGATGGTACCTTCCCGAAGGAAAAAGTACTATAGCTTAGTAGGATACTGTATTAGACTTAATATTTGCTGTATACGATAAAGGATTCATGACCACTATATCCAATTGGTTGTAAGAGTCAGTTAATTATTTATTAAAAGCTAGACATTTTAAATGAGAATAAGAAAGAAAAGTATGTATTTGAGCCGCCCCTGCACAGTTACCAGCTGTCAGCTAGAAGATCCTGGTGTTATTTGTCTCTCAGAAACAGTTTATAACTTCCCTTCAACTCATTCATGTCACCTAAAAGGTAAACCTGTTTCTCCATCACCTGTTCAGCTCTGATGATTCGGTAAGAACATCTCCTGGTTTCATCTTCATGTTTCAATCTCACGACATATCCAAACCGATATCATGACCAGCAGTTTTTACGGCTGTGGCTTCAGCAAACATCAGAAAGTAATATTAAATCAATTCTAACAACAGTTTATCAAGCTTAAACGTGCTGCTGTTGTTTAGCGCGACACCCGCTGGTTTCCTCTATCTGCTCAAAGTCCACGATAAACAAACAGAAACTGGACTGCGACAGAAAAGCCGATCAGCTGATCATTGATCAGTTTCGTGATTGAAGGAGCAACAGGAGAGGGAGGGGAGTTAATGAGAGAAGACGAGGCAGCTGCGCAGCTTAAAGACACAGAATAACTCCAGCTTTGTGTCTTTTCATTCTAGCTGAAATACGGGACAAATCGCATAATATTTTCTCTGAATACGGGACGATTCCGTTTTTTACGGGACGGTTGTCAACCTGAGCGCGGCAGCGGAGAGAGACTGACAGCAGAGATCTGCAGTCAGGTTCCTCTCCCGCTACCCGCTGAGAACAATGAGATATACATTTTGCTTTACCATTGAACAAGTCGCCAAAAGTCTCTAGCAACACATGGAAAAGCCGCTAGATCTGTCACTAGTCACTTAAAAAAAAAAAAACTTGCCAGGGGGTCTGAAAAGTCGCTAAATAAAGTGACAAAGTCGTCAAGTTGGCAACACTGCTCTGCATACAACTGCATACTTGTTTCCCATCACCGTTTCTGATTGGCCAGCAAGCCAGGAATGCGAGACTCAACCATTTTGATTGGTGAATAGGTTTGTCACTCAAATGTCAGGGGCGGGAAAAAAACCTCAGCCTCCTGAGGTTAGGTTATCGCAGGAGTTAAAACCTCAATATCTATGCGATAAAGGTTAATCGTGCAGGCCTACATTCTGAGTGATTGTTATGCAGAATATTAGACTTTTTACTGTTCTACTCTCTGCAGAGTAACACCACTGTAACAAACTCATACTAGCTGGTTAATTAGCCAAGCTGTCTGCTCCGCTAGAGCCTACAGTTAGCTGCTCAACTGATGTGCTGCCGGTATGTTGTGAAAGGTAGCTTCTACACCACAAATGCTGGTCTTTTCTTTCACAAATATCTTCTTTTGGCCATATTTGACTCTAATCACTCCAGTAACTTCTCTGATTTCTTATTAAAGGACTTTAAACTATATGAACGTATTACTTCCAGATATTCCGTGTTGGGTTTTGTTTGTTTTGCTTGCCCTATTAGATGTATATGTTTTTCTTTTGGAGATGCTTGGACGTGTTTTACCAGCAGAAGCAGATTAATCTGAGGGAGCAGAGCTTCCCTTAACAGGTTGGTGTACTCATATTTATTGAGTGACAGGACATAAAGAAAATCTGCTTTCCTTTAGTTACTGCAGGATCAAAAATCTGACTTCACACATCTTTTTTATTAGGAGTAAATTCAGTTTCATTTAGAGGTTATGTGTGTGCTGAGGTACTGGAGACAGATCCACAGTGTGAGCCTCCTGGAACAAATATGTTCTTCATTGAGCTCCTTTTTAAAATCTTATATAACGTTAAGAATGCATCGGAAGATGGATTATACTT